>SNQJ01S0057512.1:9602-33317 GCA_010110895.2 Picea sitchensis | reverse complement strand
AATGGCCTCTAGAGCCTCATTGTAATCATCTTCTCACGGATGCGAGTAGTAGCCACATCTCTTCTCAGAGATAAGCTACCAGCGCCCTAGCTAGTTTATTTCCATTCTGTCTGTAAGCATATTTTAGTCATTTGTTATTAATGAAATGAAGTCTTATTTCCACTGCATCTCTGCGTTTATGTGTATTTCTGTATTTCATTGTGTTCCTACATAAATCCGGATCAATCAGAACCTTCGCGGGGTATCGCGTATCGGGTGTTCGGTGGTTGGAAGAATTTCTTTTCAATTGTGAAGTCATGAAGTGACGAGCGCCGAGAGCTTGGGTGAACACGCATCGTGTCTGTTAGGTGGGGACTGCATGGTTGACAGGTGGCGCAAACATAGAGCGCCTAGAGAAAGGTGGAAGCGAGTGATAGGTGTAGGACACACGTCACCTGGGAAGGAGTCAACCCATTGTTGAATTATCGCATCTTGGGAACTCGTAGGGGAGGAGAACGAGGGCTCAACACTCCAACTCGCAAATTTATGAGTTACGAGGGGTTCTAGAGTTAGGCCCTAGTTGGTGGTCGCTTGTAGAGGTGCTACCGAGGAAGGAGCCATACCCGTATCGCATCTTGGGTATCGAAAGTTTGGAGTCGAGGGTCTACAATTCACAAACTCACGAGATCGCAAGTCACAAGAGGTGCTTGCGCTAAGGCCCGGGTGTGGTTGCATGGAGGTGTAAGGCTTGCACCTGGTGTTAAGTTGTGCAGGGCAAGTTTTCATGAAGGACCTGTGGATCAGATTCATGAGGTTCCAATAGGGATCTGAGAGAGCCACTTCAGCTCAAGGAGAATTTAGAACGATCCTGTGCAAATCTCGGCCCGAGGGTCGGGGGTCTGCGTCGTTAGTCTACCATGGGCATAGTACTAATACGTTAATCATGTGAGTATTCTAATTACTGAGTGAGATACAAATTATCAGAAGAAAACATGCATGTGATAAAAGACGGAAAGTAAAATAATTCACTCGACTCTAATCATCAATCACATAATAACAAAAAGATTCATTTTCATCATTGAAGAAAGAACTGTAAAACATTGCATCAGATAACTTATCAATAGATTTAATAGATCTTACTCGTTACAACATCCATTCATGAAATGAGATAGGAAATAGTTCTTCTCCACATCCAATCATACACACATTTGATGAAAACATAAACTTATCTCTGGTCCAGAAGGACTTCTCAATTAAAGGCAACTCCAAAATAATTCTTAACAAAACAAAAAATGAGACTTTCTTGCAACAACCATTGACCCTCAACTCATCGGTCGATGCTCCTATTTATAACATAAAATTCACTAAAAATAACGGCTATAGTGAAGATAAGTAAAACAAACTTCGCCACGTGGCATTCTCTCCTATGAATTTTCTATGAGTCATCTCAAGATATCACTTAAGAGGGTGACTCTTATCGTACTCTGACCACTTGATGAACAAATCCTCATGGGTGTTGGCGTATGGGAATCTGTGTTTTTCCATTGGGGCCACGTGAATCTCTCTTATCTCTGCCGCATGTGCCCGATACTTGACTAGACTGGCACTTTACTGCTGTAGCATAGCCTGAGATTCGATCCGGTGTTCCATAAACCGTCACACTCGACCAGGCACTGTGTCTACCACCTTTGCTAGTTCTTCGACCCATGATGAATCTTTCTTGGTGTGCGATTTGACTATGTCGCGTAACTCGACAAATTCATCAGGCATGCCAAACTTGGAGAGCCCAATATCCTTCATTTCCTTGTTTATTTTGATCCATATTTTCTCGCACTTGGCCCATTTTCTTGAATCTCCCGATGAGGCTCCCGAGCCAATCTTGTCCAATACTCAGAGGCATCTTTCCTGCAATCCAAAAATGAAATCCTTTAGAGACCACGTATAGAGTAACACTAGGTAAAATACATGTATAAAGTGTAAGCATGAGACATCCAGACTGGTACATACCTGTAAAGCTCGCTAAACTTGGTTATTTGATACTTATGGAATCTTTTCATCTTTCGAATCGCTTTCTTTTCTTTTGTTAGCATCGTCATTTTTCTCTAGTTAGGGTGGGTCTGTGTGCCACAACATGAAAGACCGGGTACAAAATAACATGAGAATCGAAGTCACACCAGTGGTCGGTTGGCCCTTGGATTTGGGAAAGGATGTAAGAGCCAAACATGTGTTAAGAGTATCAGTATGTTCCAAAAGAGTCGGGTCCTATCATAAGGGAAGTCATTAGCTACCTCAGGTCGAGGAAATTTGTTTAAACAGAAGTTATGTTGAAAAGTGCAACAACCATCATCAGCTCATCATGAAGGCTGGAAGAATAAAAAATCACAGTGCTTGTGTCACCCACGCCCTGCAACTCCTATCGATTGCATCTCACACACCACAAAACGTATTTGTCACACGGACGTGCCACATAAAATCTTCAGTTCACTTCAAAACATCCAGTCGCCATGAATTCAATGTTCCTTGGAATGTTTCCACCCATTGTCCGCTCTATTATAAATTCTAGATCTTCTTCATGTATTCTACTCACCAGCCAAGCTTATGCATTGTTGGTAGTTAGTCTCACGAGATCAAATTGATCAAGTTTTCCACTTGAGGCCCTTGCCAAGTTCCCCACGCATAAGACAGATATGTGTCGCACCATGGGAACCCCTCAAAACATAATAAGGGGCACATGAAGCAAAAAAAGTGCCAGGATTGAGCCCCAAAGCGCTTGGGATTCGTTCTTACTCGCAGTGGGCATTCCCGAGGTTTCAAAGGGAGGTTCCTACCTGCG
The DNA here is from genome assembly GCA_010110895.2 of Picea sitchensis. NCBI lineage: Eukaryota > Viridiplantae > Streptophyta > Pinopsida > Pinales > Pinaceae > Picea > Picea sitchensis. The sequence continues at coordinate 30,505 of SNQJ01S0057512.1, read as the reverse complement.
CGAAAAAATGACGATATCACACCTTGCGAAGGCCGAAGTGGCAGAAGTTGTGTCAGAAGGAAGGACGTTGGAAGACATGCCTCCCCAACAGCATATACCCCAGAGAAGGGGAAGGCCAAGGAAGAATAAGGAAGCTGGGGAACCCCAAGTCCTGAGTGAGTCGTGCGCAAGATAGGCTATCGAGGAATTACTTATGCATGTTATTTGGCTAGAGCCTTTCAAATTCACAAGTCGGAGAAGTGGGATCGGAACGAGGAGGACAGATGCCACGAATGCTAACGTTTGAGAGCCGACTCAACAGTTGAAACAGGCACAACTCGCCATCGTCGAACTCTACCAGGAAAATAGAGAATTAAAATGACAGTTGGTGGAAAATACCCTTGAGGTGTCGGTATCACAAGGTCATGAAGGGAATGTGACATGGCTCAAGAGATAGCTCCAAGAAGCGCAAGATACAATCATGCAGATGCGCGAAGCACAAAGGGCATCGGAAGAACAAAATATGAAACATCTCAGAGAACATGAAGCAATTGGGGAGAAAGTCCGTGTGGTCCTTGCTAGCACACAAAAGAGACATGATTAACTAAATCTATTTTGTATTCTAAGGCATGGCACAAATCTTGACAGTTTTGAAGATTTTTCATGTTTTTAACGTAAACTGGCTTGGTTAGCCAAATAGTGTAGATAGTGTCTATTGTATGTAATTTGAGCTCGATTGAAACCTAATATAAAAGTCCTGAAACTTTGATGAAAGGATTCTGGTTGTAGCGTTTGGATGTATCGTTTCTTTTCTTTGTGTATGTATTTCTTGTGTTCTTCGTCCATATCTTTTCCTGTCTGATTTGGAACATATTTTCAAGCCTGGGATTTTCTATGTAGTGCCCCTTGTTCGTGCCATTCCGACAAACCATATTTCCTCCAAGTTAACTCTGAATTTATCCTCAGTGGCGCTTCGAGTTGCTTTGTGTATTTTCCTCCCCGAATCTTTTCAATTTAATTCATCATGGGTTGACGACGAAGGTGCAAAGGGTGATGTGTTCTATCGGTAAATTCAAATGGTCCGTTTGAAAAACCTCTAACATCGATCGATTTCATCGTACGGCACTTACGTGGTGAGACTCACTTGGGACATGTGGCAATGAAAATCGGTGACTTTACTTGCTTATTCGGAGTCGGGACTTTCCTCCAGTTGTGCGTTCTTAAAGGATTGTCGATGCCAAAAAGGTGTCGGGGATCGACAATCGGGGGTAAACCTATCGTGTATTTTCCTTTGGGTTAGCGTCTTCAAAAACTCCCAATGCCGAAAGGTTTTGGGAGTCGGTGATTGGAGAAAAAAATTTAGCGTGGTCCGACTGTTCGTCGCAGTTTGGTCTTCTCCGTTTCACTAAGCGCATCGGGTATCAGCTATCGGTGACATAATTTCTTTCTTCATTAACATTTACTCTTTTCTCCTTTCACCGAGGCCGAAGGGGATCAGTTGTCGACGATATCCTTGTGTGATTCTTGTCGTGAAATAAAACCTCATTTTACCAATGTCGGTGAAGATCGGTGCTCGATGACTGCGGTTTTTTTTTCAAGTGGCTTTCTTTCATCTTTTAATTCCTTCCAATGTCGATTTTGGGCACATCAAGTGAAATGTTTTGGCTTTTGATTCTTTATTTAAAATTTAAGCCTTTTAAGTCATGATTTTTTCATATATTCAAGCAAACTTTGAAAGACTTAATGAGAGTCAAGATGATAAGCAAAGGCAACATTTTTCACAATGAAGTCGAATTACACAGTGCAAGAGATTAAGTGGTACCCAAAAAGTGAAATTTGACATAGGATTTTTAGGGTGTGTTGAGTGCTCAACAAATGGCGACTTACTAGGCAAAAGAAGAATCTCTATTCCTCCTTCGTGCTCAACTGATGCAAAAGCTGGTGGAGAACTTAACTGGTTTTAAATCAGAACCTCTTTTACCCTTACATTTGAACTTCTCTGATTGATGCATCGGGATCTGCCTGTGGGGTTTTTAAACCTTTATTCCACCTTCTTTTCTTGTAACCTTGAGTCATGCCTTCTTTTGAAAAGAGTATAGTAAATCATTCATAGGCACTAGGCACTTTTGTTCCCTTCATCTATTTGCTATGGTGTTGCTCTATTGCAAGTGAGCGTCCATAGCCCTGGCGGAGTCACCCTGATGTCACAGACCTTGCTCTGTTGCTAGGGAGCATCCATAGCCCCGAAAAAGTTATATGAATACCCTCTCCTATTGTGCGCTCATTTTATATAGTTTATTTTTGTTTCGGCAGAATGCCCTGAGCGAGCGAGAGAGGAGGACGTATGTTATTTGAAAAAATATGAGGTGATTAAGGTGAAGCTTACTAGCTCTGCCTCCAACGTGCATCTAGTCCTTTCCATATTTCCTTCTTTCCCTTAAATTCTTACCAAACCACTAAGCAGACACCTCCACATTTATCCAAAGTTGTTCCTATGTGCAGGTTAGATGGAAAATCCCTTGAAGCAACCGCAGGTTCCTCAGTGTTTCTTGTGTTTGTATGTGAGCAACGAGTTAGGAAGAGAGTTCTCTATGTTGCGTGATTTGAGGTCAAACATTGTCTTTCTAAACACAATATTTCAAAAGCTCAGAAGCACAATTGAAAAAGGTAAAACAGAAAATGTATAAATGAAAAAGATAAATCAACGCATCTAAAATAAAGATCGTGAAAACATAAGCACAAAAGAAGTTTTTTTTTTTTAATGAAAATATTGTTTTAGGGCTTGGCCATTTATTGGGAGGGCGTCAGGTTCCCCCCTCAGATTTTGCAGTTGATACGTGCCTAACCCAATCTTCTATGCCACTTGAAAAGGTCTGACCCATATATTCAGAAACTTAGAATGTTTTTCTTTAGGCTCATTTGCTTTGTCCCATTTTAGGACTAAGTCTCCTACTTCAAAATTCTTCTCTTTAGCCTTATGTTTATCAAACCATATTCTAACTATCTACTGGTGGGCTATGAATTTTGATTTCTCTTTCTCCCTTTCTTCTTCTGACATGAAAAGGGTGTCAATTCATTCTTGTAAGGTTGATGAGGGCTACCCTCTAGACTCCTGGGCGAGCTAGAGAGATGGAATATATAGTCCGTTTGGGAGAACGGCTTCCTGTCCATATACTAGAAAGTATGGGGAATTCCCTATAGCTTCCTTGGGTGTCACTCTATCTTCCCATAAAGTGTTATGGAGTAGATTATTCCAATTCCTTTGGTTGTCTGCAACCGTTTTCTTCAATATCCTCACTAGTTTCTTATTAGTTAATTCTGCCACTCTGTTTCCCTGTGGATAATAGTTTGCAGAGTGTATAATTATGATTCCTTTGTCTAGGGAAAACTTTGTTAATAAGGTGGAAGAAGAGTAAGATGCATTATCAAAAACAAGAGCAGAAGGGACACCGAACCTTGTGATTAGTTGTTTTTCTATGAATTGGATTACCACCTTCTCATTTATATGGGTCAGAGGAACGACTTCTGCCCATTTTGTGAAATAATTGGTGGTAGTGAGTATGTACTTATGTTTTTTTGAATAACTTGGTGTAATTTCTCCTATGATATCTAACCCCCATTGCTCAAAAGGCCTAGAAACGGTCACCGGTTGGAGTGGGACCGCTGCTCTCTTCTCTCTCACATCGCTTATTTGACAAGATTTACAGTTTCTAGCGTATGTGTGAGCGTCCTTGAACAAAGTGGGCCAATAATAGCTGGCTCTCAGTATCTTATGAGCAATGGTGTCTCCTGCAAAATTTCCATAGGAAGGGCCATCATGGAGCTCCTTCAGGACCTTATCTGCATCTTCACATTTGAGGCATCTCAAAAGTACCCCATCATAATTAACTCGGAAGAGTACCGAATTTATGAGGCGATATTGTGCAGATTTTAACCTGAGAGCTCTCCCTTCCCTAGGGTTGAGGTTTTCTGGACAAGTCCCATGGTGTAGGAGATAAGTCAATTTCTCATACCAAGACTCTTGTCCCGGGGAAATGTATGAAGCTTCACCACACCATAATGTCATTTCATTCTCCCATCTGGGGTCTTCATTTACTTGGTCTTGAGCTTCATCTACCAGTTTGCATAACCCTTGTCCTTTAACTAGTTTAGTAGGTTTTATATCTAGATCAAATTATTGAACTACTGTCATCCAATTTCCTCTTCTTTCCCCCATCTCCTATTGAGTAAATATGGATCTAACTGTAGGGTGAGGCACGATTACTTTGGTGTGGTTCTTGAGGATGTAAGATATGAAATGTTTTATTTCTTTATGAAACGTGTAAGCTTGTTTATCTATAGCAGGATAGTTAAGTTCAACACCTTGGAGATTAGTGCTCATGAACGATACAGGGGATTTGTTTTTGTCATCATCCATCTGAGTTAATATTGCGGCTAATGACTGGTCGGAAGTGAAAGTGTAGAGGAATAAATCTTTGTTGAAATTGGGACTTCCCAGCACTAGGGCTTGAGAGATAGCAGTTTTGATCTTGCTAAAAGCCATCTTTCGTTCATCATCCCACTTAAATTCAGCATCCTTACAAATCATTTTTTGTAGGGGTTTGATAGTCTCCACGAAATCGGGAGTGAGCTTCCTCACAAAATTGATTTTCTCGAAGAACGACTGCATAGCCTTCTTGTTGTGAGGCAATGGAAGCTGAGCTATAGACTTAATTCTTTCTAAGTCTTTGTGAATGCCAGCTTACCTTCTTCGACACCGAAGATAGTTTTCTTAGGGTTTAAGGATATTCCATATTTCCTACACCTTTCGAAAATCTGGGTTAAGTGTTGGATGTAATCTTCTCTATTCTTTGAGTACACAATTACATTGTCCAAATACACTACTACACCCTTGTTGATTAGTCCCCGAAACACTATGTTCATGGCCCTTTGGAAGGTTTCTCATACATTGATTAACCCAAAAGGCATGTGTTTGTAAGAGAAAGTTCCCCACTTGGTTCAGAAGGTAGTTTTCAAGCGGTCTTCTTCTGAAACTAAAACTTGGTTGTACCATGAGAAACCATCCAGCAAGGAGAAAATATCAGAGCCAGACACAGTTTGCAAGAGTTTCTCCATTGGTGGTACTGGGTAGTTGTCCCTTCCTGAAGCTTTGTTAAGGTTTCTGAAATCTATGCATAGGCAAATTTTGCCAGAATTTTTCCTCACAGGAACCAGATTTGCTACCCATGTAGAGTGTCTAACTTGGAAGATAATTTTGGCGTCTAATAGTTTCTTTAACTCCTGATACATGAGAGGCTCCAAGGATGGGTGGTACTTTTGGAGCTTCTGTTGGAAGGGTTTCACTTCAAGTTTTAACGGGATAGTGTGTTGAATAATATGGGTATCATAAGTTTTCAGATCTCGGTAGGACCACGCAAAGATATCTTGATATTGTCTGAAGAGTTTGAGATATGCCTTCCTTTCCTCCTTGGATATGGTCTTGCCGAGGTTTATGCTTTTTGGGTTTTCTGGGGTTGTGATATTGATAGTTTCATGCATGGGACAGGAACTACCAGTTTTTGCATTTTTTGACCCCTTAAGTATTTCTTTTAGGTCAAAAAGGTTTTCTAAATTAGCTACTCCCTTCGGTATCGTGTGAGACTTTGATTTATCGATCGGCTGATTTGTATGAGGGTTGGTTTCCATCGATTGCTACTGGAGCAATTCATCATCAATGGCCAAATCTTTAAAATTGTCCTGATTGGTCAAAAAATTTATAATTTGTTCATCTCCTTCAAAGACCTTCCAATTAGAAATATTGTTGGGCACCGATGGTTTGTAGAGAAATTCCACAGTAAATCAAGAGGCTTCATAATGTTCTAGAGGTGATAGCCTTAAAGAAGCGGTGGCCAAAGAATCAACAAGAATGTTCTTTGCTCTAGGAATCACTGAAATGTTGAAAGCTTCAAAATGCTCTATTAGCCTGTGCACTTCCTCTTGGTAATTCTTCAAGTGTGGAGAATTGCAATGTATAGTATTCCTTATCTGTCTGACAATGATTTCAGAATCTCTAAAAACCTTCAATTCTTTGATGTTTAAGTCTATGTCTTTCTTTATCCCCTGTACTAGAGCTTCATACTCGACAGTGTTATTCCTGCATTCGAATTCTAGTCTACAAGATAGAAAATGTCGTTTTCCTTTCAGATTAATCAGGATACACCCTGATCCTGAACCTCCTTGTGATTTAGATCCATCAAAATATACGGTCCAAACATGTGGGAAACATGTATTAGCTTCCCCTTTCCTATTACTTTCCTCTTTTCCTCTTGTTAGTTATGTGGACGTAGGTTCATGGCAGAAGAGGGTTTCCTCTGCCGCTGTCGACAATTCCTCTCAAAAAAATATTTCGTATTTTTGAGTAAGAGGGGCATCATATGAGAGAGGGGAGAAGTTCCCGAAGTAGGAATCACATGAATAATTTCCTAGCACAGGGAAATCTGCCAATGAGGGCCTGTTTAGGGTTTCTATGTCAATGAAAGTATGTTTTAGATATCTTTCCCTATCAATTCTGATCATATTTTTGTTCCCCTTTAATGGTAGCCAAAGGTGAGCCCAGTCTGTACTAAAGTATCCATTTAACTTATCAGACCAATCTTGGCTTAATAATAACCCATAAGCTTCTGGAATATCTACTATAATGATGTCAATCACTTGCACAAACTTAGGATGGGTCACTATTCTGATCATCACATCTTTGAGTTCTCCCATGACCTTGACTTGGGTTATGTCTAGTTGTATTACATGTTTGTCACTTTTGAGAGGGACTGCGTTTAATTTTTTTCAGATAGACAGTGGCATAACATTAGAGGATGCTCCTGAATCAACCAAACAGTTATGAAGGTTTATGTTGAAGACTTCAAACATTAATAGGAACGATGGAACAAAAGGTCTTCCCTTCTTATCTTCAGAGAAAGTGTTCACAGTTGGTTTATTCCCTAGATATGTGGGAGTTAGATTCCTTCCTGGGTCAGTGCTTGTTGTAGGATTTTCTACTAATTTCAAAGCTTGTAGCAGGAAGTCCTTTTGTTGAGGGATTCTACATATGTTTATAACTGATATATTAGCCTTCAGCTTCTTCAAATCTTCAACTACGTTGTAATCTAGCTTGGGAGATTCTCAGGTATGAATGTTTATAGGGTTCTTACGGGGAGAAAAAGGTTCTTTCAGGTGATCGGGAGTTGATCTTACTCCTAAAGTTTGGGTAGTAGTAAGGTCATTTGAGATAGGTTGACCCCTACTTCGTGTTTGCACAGCCAAGACTTCTGTAGGTAGTTCTTGAACCTCAAACAGGTCATCTGAAGGCATAGTTAGGTCAGGGTCCCATATCAACATGGTTGTTTCTTCTGGTGGATCAAATTCTTCTTGATCAGAAACATTCATACTAGAGCCGCTTGATTGTTCGGTCAGGGAGAATTCGTCTAGAAATCAGTTGGCCATCAAATTCCTGGCATGAACCCATTGAGGGCAGTCTCTTTCGGAGTGGTTTTTTTGGTGATAAGTGCATAAAGAGTCGGATGTTACATTTCCCCAATCGATGTTTAAGTTGGCTGGAGGAGGTTCAATTGCTTTGAATAGGGGATTTCTTTTAAAGAAATGCTTATAGGGCCTTTGGCCTTGGTTTCCCTCCCCTGGACTTCTTTTCATGTCTATGATTTCATTTGATAACTTCTTAACCATTATAGATATTCTATGTCTCCATCACCCTATTCAAGTCCTTGTTCTATTTGTTTCCCTGTGGGTCTGGTTAACAAGAGTCCTCTTTTGGGAGGAGGTTGAACTTCTTTCTTAACTAAAGAGACCTGGCCTTGTTTACACCCTTTCATCTGGAACTCTATCATTTTGGCTTCTTCAAAATTCTCATTTACGGTTATTTTGGCAGCCCTCTTCACAAACATGGAGATCGAAGCTCGGAGGGCATTAGCATATACTTTGATTTGCAACTCTTGAGTAGGTTTAGCTTCGGGCTGGAATTTTTTTAAGATGGTGGTAAATCTTTGATTAAATTCTTTGACCCTTTCCTTCGAACTCATGGTGGCGGCGAACAACTCAGCCATCACGGCTCCTGAAGTGGTTTCTTTGGAAACTTTATCTAAAAAATCCTTTGGAACTTCGTCCAACTAGTTATGGATCCTACAGGTAAGTTGAAATACCACATGGAATCCGAATTATGGAAAGTGTAGGGGAACAACCTGCAAACTACGTCTTCATGATGAAAATTCATCAGTCTGATAGCTAGTATGCATTTCTTGATATGATCTTCAGGTAGTCCTAAGGCCTCAGGGTCAAATTTAGGAAGTAACTTCTCTGGATGTCGGGGAAGGTTATGGACTCGCCCTGGGATGGCCAACAAAACTCTGGCCAACCAAGGTTGATTTGTTTGAGGTGGGTTTCCCCTTTCTTCATCATGGTTGTTGTTGTCTTCCATATCTTCGGATCCTGAGTTAAACTCTTCCTCTTCTGAAAAATCGTCTGGCTCAGAGACATCGCCGACTGGCGTTTTAGGGATTAGATTAAGAGGATGTTCGATTTTCATGATGGAGAAATATATTAGGTCTTCTACTGTGTGCACAAATACCTGGTCGGGGGTGTCGACCACTGCTCTGCTTATTTTTTGTCTTCGAGGAAGTATTGGAGCTAAGGACAACGCACAGATCTGACAGGTGTATTCTCCATGATTCTTCTAAATTGATTTAATTCCTCGTGAGGAAGAGCATAAGGTATATCAAGGAACAAGTGTTCTTCCTCGGGCTGGGGTGAGTTACTCATTTCAGGAGTACTCAGGGTGTGTGGGTTGTCTTGGGAATGACTAGCCATGCATGTGGGTTGTTTTGAATCTACAGGTTGTCTGAAATATTATATGGAATATGTATTCATCCATTCATTCTTCAGGCCCTCCTTCTAGCGCCAATTCTGTTGATGGGTCCTAAATCCCTTTAACTCAATAGTAGGAACCAAACCCGCCACCGAGTCCCAATTAGACTCTGCAGTGTTTAATGGTGGAATGGTTCTCCAGATCTTGCAATCCGACCGAAATAATTGATGGGATTTATGTTTTCTTGTGAAGGTTCTCTCCTTCGGTTTGAGCGTTTTCCTTTTGTATTTTCTCTTAGGTAGGACTAATATAAGATAAAGTCAGTATAAACCAACTAGGTAACAAAGTGGGAACAAACTAAACTACCGGAGAAGAGGCTGAGTTTGGTATAACCCTTTAATCTAGCGTGCAGGCAATGATCATCTACCACAGGCCTAGTACTAATACGTTAACCGTGTGAGTATTCCAATTACTGACTGAAATACAAATTATCAGAAGAAAAAATGCATGTGATAAATGATGGAAAGTAAAATAATTCACTCGACTCTAATCATCAATCACATAATAACACAAAGATTCATTTTCATCATTGAAGAAAGAACTGTAAAACATTGCATCAGAAAACTTATCAATAGATTTAATAACTCTTACTTGTTACAACATCCATTCATGAGATGAGATAGGAAATAGTTTTTCTCCACATCCAATCATACACACATTTGATGAAAACATAAACTTGTCTCTTGTCCAGAAGGACTTCTCAATTAAAGGCAGCTCAAAATAATTCTTAACAAAACCAAAAATGAGAGTTTCTTGCAACAACCATCGACCCTCAACTCATCGATCGATGCTCCTATTTATAACACAAAATTCACTAAAAATAACGGCTAAAGTGAAAATAAGTAAACCAAACTTTGCCACATGGCATTCTCTCCTATGAATTTTCTATGAGTCATCTCAAGATATCACTTAAGAGGGTGACTCTTCTCATACTCCGGCCACTTGATGAACAACTCCTCGCAGGTGTTGGCATGTGGGAATATTTGTTGTTCCATCGGGGTCGTGTGAATCTCTCTTATCTCTACTGCATGTTCCTGATACTTGACTAGACTGGCACTTAACTGCTGCAGCATAGCCTGAGCTTTGATCGGGTGTTCCATAAATCGTCGCACCTGACCAGGCACTGTGTCTGCCACCTTTGTTAGTTCTTCAACCCATGATGAATCTTTCTCGGTGCACGATTTGACTATGTCGCTTAAGTCGACGAAGTCATCAGGCATGCCAAACTCAGACAACCCGATATCCTTCATTTCCTTGTTGATTTTGGTCTAGCTTTTCTTGCACTTGGCCCATTTTCTTGGATCTCCCAATGAGGTTTCCAAGCCATTCTTATCCAATACTCGAAGGAATTTTTCCTGCAATCAAAAAATGAAATCCTTTAGAGACTGTGTATAGAGTAACACTAGGTAAAATACATGTATAAAGTGCAAGCATGAGAAATCCAGACTGGTACATACCTGTAAATCTCGCTAAACCTGGTTATTTGATACTTACGTGATCTCTACAGCTTTCAAATCTCTTGCTTCGCTTCTGTTAGCGCCATCATTTTTCTCTAGTTAGGGTGGGTCTTTGTGCCACAGCATAAAAGATTGGGTACGAAATAACATGAGAGTCGAAGTCACACCAGTGGCTGGTTGGCCCTTGAAGTCGGGAAAGGATGTGAGAGACAAACATGTGTTAAGAGTACAAGTATGTTCCAAAAGAGTCAGGTCCTGTCATAAGGGAAGTTGTTAGGTGCCTAAGGTCGAGGAAAGTTGTTTAAATAGAAGTCACATCGGCAAGTGAAGCAACTATCATTATCTCATCATGAGGCTGGAAGAATAAAAAATCATGGCGCTAGTGTCACGCACACCCTGCAACTCCTATCGGTTGTATCTTACATGCCTTGAAAAGTATTCATCGCACGGATGTGCCACATAAAATCTTCAGTTCTCTTCAAAACATCCAGTCACCATGAATTCAGTGTTCCCTACCACGTTTCCACCCACTGCCCACTCTGTTATAAATTCTATATGTTCTTCATGTATTCTACTCACCATCCAAGCTTATGCACTATTGGTAGTTCATCTCGCGAGCTCAAATTGATCAATTTTTCCACTTCAGTCCCTCTCCAAGTTCCCTATGCATAATACAGATATGTGTCACACCATGGGAACCCCTCAAAACATAAGAAGGGGCACGTGAAGCAGCAGAAGTGCCAAGCTTGAGCCCCAAAGCACCTGGGATTCGTTCTTACTCGCAGTGGGCATTCTCGAGGTTTCAAAGTGAGGTTCCTACCTGGGCACGGAAACAAAGATATCACATCATGTGAAGCCTGAAGTGAAAGAAGTTGTGCTAGAAGGAAGGACGTTGGAAGACATGCCTCCCCAACAACAGATACCACGGAGAAGGGGAAGGCCAAGGAAGAATAAGGAAGCAGGGGAAACCCATATCCCAAGTGATCCGTGTGCAAGATCGGTTGCCGAGGAATTACTTATGCGTGTTATTCGGCTAGATCCTGTCAAAGTCACAAGTCAAGGAAGTGGGAGCAGAATGAGGAGGACATATGCCATGGACGCTAAAGTTCGAGAGCTGACTCAGCAGCTGAAACAGGTAGAACTTGCCATCACCGAACTCTACCAAGAAAATAGATAATTAAGATGACAGTTGGCGGAAAAGACCCTTGAGGTGTCAGTATCATAGGGTCAGGAAGGGAACGTGACATGGATCCAGAGATAGCTCTGGGAAGCGCAAGATACAATCGTGCAGCTGCGTGAAGCACAAAGGGTGTCAGAAGAACAAAATATGAAACATCTAAGAGAATGTGAAGTAGCCTAGGAGAAAGTCCACACAAACCTTGCCAGTGCGCAAAAGATACATGGTTAACTAACTCTATTTTGTATTCTGAGACGTGGCACAAATCTTGACAGTTTTGACGATTTTTCATGTTTTTAACGTAAACCGGGTTGGTTAGCCAAATAGTATAGATAGTGTCTATTGTATGTAATTTGAGCTCAATTGAAAATTAATGTAAAAGTCCTGAAACTTTAATGAAAGGATTCTAGTTGTAGCGGTTGGATGTATCGTTTCTTTTCTTTGTGTATGTATTTCTTGTGTTACTCGTCCATAGATTTTCCTGTCTGATTTGGAACGTATTTTCGAGCCTGGGATTCGCTGCATAGCACCCCTTGTTCGCACCATTCAGACAAACTGTATTTCCTCCAAGTTAACTCTGAATTCATCCTCAGTGGTGCTCCAAGTTGCTTTGTGTATTTTCCTCCCCGAATCTTTGCAATTTAATTCATCGTGGGTTGACGGCGAAGGCATGGAGGGTGATGTGTTCTATCGGTAAATTCAAATGGTCCTTTTGAAAAACCTCTGATGCCAATTGATTTCATCGTACAGTTTTGATGTGGCGAGACTGGCTTGGGACACGTGGTAATGAAAACCAATGACTTAACTCGTGAGTATTAGTCAGAGTCGGGACTTTCCTCCAGTTGTGCGTTCTTAAACTAAACCTAGGATCGTCGATGCCGAAACGATGTTGGGGATCATCGATCAGGGGTAAACCTATCGCATATTTTCATTTGGGTTAGCGTCTTCAAAAAATCCCGATGCCGAAAGGTTTCGGGAGTCAGTGATTGGAGAAAAACTTTTAGCGTGGTCCGACCATTCGTCGCGGTTTGGTCTTCTCTGTTTCGCTAAGCCTGTTGGGTATCGGCCATCGACGATATCATTTCTTTCTTCGTTAGTGTTTACTCTTTTTTCCTTTCACCGAGGCTGAAGGGGATTGGTTGTCGGCGATATCCTTGTGTGATTCTTATCGTGAAATAAAAATTCCTTTTACCAATGCCAGTGAAGATCGGCGCTCGGTGACTGCAGTTTTTTTTTTGAGTAGTTTTCTTTCATCTTTTAATTCCTTCCGATGTTGATTTTGGGCACATCGGGTGAAATATTTTGGCTGTTGATTATTTATTTAAAATTTAATCCTTTTAATTCATGAGTTTTTCATATATTCAAACAAACTTTGAAAGACTTAATGAGAGTCAAGATGATAAGCAAAGGCAACATTTTTCACAATGAAGTCGAATTAGACAGTGCAAGAGATCAAGTGGTACCCAAAAAGAGAAATTTGGCATAGGATTTTTAGGGTGAGTTGAGTGCTCAACACTTCCAAAGTGTATTTTTTATGAATATGCACTTGTTTCTATTGGCAGGCGTTGAAGCATGTGCGAAAAAATCTCCATCATTTCGTCTCTCTGTCACGTGAGAGCTTTCTTAAGCAACATATTGATAGAATCGTCTGCTCTGTCATTTTTCTTTTCTTCCACCATGGAGGGTTTCTTGGGTGTGAAAGAATGATTGTCTTGAAGAGAGACAAGATCAAGACCCAAATTGCTATACTCGGACCTCACCAGGGACATGCACTGAAAAAAAAAAGATCAAGAGCAACCTGCTCTGATACCACTGATCCAGATTATTTTCGGCACGAAATGAGAGCGAAGATATAATAAATAAATATACAGAGATATATCGGATATCCAAAAATATAACATAAATGTATCATATATGAAACCATAAACAAAAAGATACAGTAATACAATTTCTATTAATGAGTGAAAATGTATAAAGACTTTAAAAATACAGAGTGAAAGACTCGCTAGAATGGTGGCAGCTTATCTCTGAGAAGAAATGTGATGGCTACTCACATTCGCAAGATAATTTTACAATGAGGCTCAAAATGCCTTTTTATCATAAATAAAATCCAAAACCCTAACCCCGGAAGATCAAAATCCAATAGTTTTGTGGACCCCGTTTTGGGTATTTTGGTGTATCAACTTCCCAAGGGTGTAAATTTGGCATACAGTCTCTGTTTGGGGCGCCCGATAGCTCGTTGGAAAGGTATCGTCGAGGAAATTCATTTAGGGGGCTCAATTAGAGATTTCGACTTTCAATGAGAAGCTCTATCCCAAAAAACCTTCATTTAGGCCCTCAAAATGGCCCCGAAAGTTAAAAACTGCTAAAAATAGTAAATTATCAAAATTGCCAGAAAACTGTTTTGAGCCAGTTGGAAAAGGTGGGTGGCCACCGATATCCATCTAGATCAATATCTAATCCAAATTTCAGAGGGAAGGTGAAGTAAAGAAGGACAAAATTCAAGGGAGGATAAATTCTTTTGATGATGCTTTCTAAGGTTGAGGTATAGGTTGATGTATGGTACATGTTGGCACAAGTTATTGGTACAGGTCGTTATAGGTTTATTACAGGTTGATTGGTACAGGTTTACAGTAGTATATCTCACAGTGATAGTGTGATAGTGGTTCCATCATTCTACTTCTATGTCAGGGCGATTGGACGGGGCAAGGATAGGTGGTTGTAGCCAGAGAACATAGGGGGTTGTAGCCTCTTTCTAGTTGTAGCCATAGAATTGGGGAGTTGGAGCTTCCCTTGGATTGTAGCCTAAGAAACTAGGGGGTTGTAGCCTCCTTATAGTTATAGCCAGAGAATTGGGGAGTTGGATCTTCCTTTAGGTTGTAGCCTGAGAAACTAGGGGGTTTGAGCCTCCTCCCAATTGCAGCTGGAAAACAAAGGAATTTGGTGTTTCCAATGAATGTAATTATTAAATACATATAAGAAAAATCATTCAGTGGTTTTCTCCCGCTTTGGGTTTCCACATAAAAACACTAGTTTACTATGTATGTGTATGATTTCTCATTTGTTCATTGTTTATTTACTCTGCAACTATTGGATGATAAAGCTACATTGATATAACACTTGCATTTTATGGTTAAAAAGTATTAAATTTATTTATTACTAATTCACCCCCCCTCTAAGTAATCCAACAGTTTTAGGTGTTGAATGGTTAAGGAAATTAGGCCCCATCACCATGGATTTCCAAGATTTATACATGAGTTTCCAATAGGAAGGGTATCGCTACACTTTCCAATGAGTCATATCTTATTCTCCAGAGATCATAAGCTCACACCATATGGAAAAACTTCTTAAAAAAGGTAATTGTAGTATTGTTGACCAATTCCATGCCATTGAAGCCTTTCAAACACCTTCTCAACCCATCCATCCTGACATCTAGTTATTCTTGGACAAACACCAATTAGTCTTTGAAAACCCCCAAGTGTTAGAAAAACAGGATCACGGAGCAATAAAATAAAACAAATGCGGAAATAAAACACAGAAGATACACAATACAATAGAGGCATAGATATACGTGGTTCACCCAATGTGGGCCACGTACACTAGAGAAATTGCCAGGTCCTTCCTTTATTATTATCCAGCAAATGAAGGGATATAACCTACAATACACCCGTTGTAACTTCCTCTCCTTTCTCTCACAGTCTCTTCAATCATAATATTATATTCACAATAATAATAGCTGCAATACATTTCCCTCACAAAAGAGAGTTTCCTTCTAGGGGAAAAAAACCCTAAAAACACTTCTATCGTCATATGTGCGACCTTATAATGAATGATCCATATTTACTATGAAATTACAATATACATTTACAGGGAAAGCCCCCCCTACACTCCCCCACGTGGAGGGGTGTACAATCTTCCAAGGTGTAAAGTCTTCATGGGGTATAAACACGACTAAAAAAAAAGACCTCTGAATCATGAAGATAATCAGGCTCCAAAACCAACACCAAGGCCTCCCACCCTTAGGAAGTGTGCATGAAAATTATATTTATCTCATACTAGGTAACCTCCCACCCAGTCTATGCCCTTATCTCCACCCATTTTCCCCAAATAATTAAATTGAAAATATAGTTTAGGAGTTGTTAGTTGATGGTGTCATATTGCCTAGTACTAATCCTTATTCACCACCGGTTGTCATGGCACTCAAAAAAGAAGGCACTTGGCACATGCGTCCTAACTTTCGAGCTCTAAAAAAAATAACTGACAAGGATAATTTTCTCATTCCAATCATTGATGATATTTTGGATGAGCTCAAAGGTGCTCAATTCTTCACCAAACTTGATCTCCATTCAGGCTATCACCAAATTCACATGAAGGAGGTCGATATTCCCAAAATTGGTTTTCACACTCATGAAGGCCATTATGAGTTCTTAGTGATTCCCTTTGGCCTTTGCAATGCACCTTCCACCTTCCATAGTCTCATGAACCACATTTCAACCCTTTCTACGTCATTTTTCCTCATTTGTTATGACATCTTGATCTACTGTAAAATTTGGCATGACCATGTCATCCATGTGGATCAGGTCTTACAACTACTTTCTAATCATCGGCTCTTTATCAAGAGGTCCAAATGTTCCTTTGGTGTATTTGAAGGAGAATATTTGGGTCATATTATTAGTAATGATGGTGTATGCATGGACCCAAATAAAATTGAAGCAATGAAGGATTGGCCATGTCCTAAGACTCTTAAAAATTTATGAGGTTTTCTAGGTATTGTTGGTTACTACAAAAGGTTTATCAATAATTATGGAAATATTGTTGCTCCCCTCACTGCATTGATTAAAAAAAAAATTTGATTTCAAATGAGGCTACAGATCAGGCCTTCCAGGATTTTAAGAAATCTATGTGTACAACCTGAATACCTACTCTAGCAGAATTCACTAATAATTTTTTTTTGGAATGTGATGCTTTGGGTATAGGTATAGGAGTAGTCCTCATGTAAGAGGGAAGAACATTGACCTTTACCAACAAACAAATATATGATAGACACTTGGGAAAATCCACCTATGAAAAATAAATTACAGTTATCTTGCATATTGTGGATATTTAGAATCCCTAAATTCTTGGGAAACATTTACAAATGAAAACTAATCATTGCAGCATGAAATACTTCTTAGAGCAAAGGATTTTATCCCTAGAGAAATAGAAATGTGTCACCAAAATGTGGGGATATGATTATGAGATCATTTATAATAAAGGAAAGGAGGGTATGGTAGAAGATGTTCTCTCTTGAAATTATGAAGAGGAAGGGTCCCTCTTTTCACTCTCATTCATCATAGAAAATGGTCGAATGAGGTCCGCAAGGAATGGTTCATGGATCCCAAGATTGTCTACGTAATACAAATACTTCAAACAAAACCTAATGCATCTTAGGGATACACTTGGATTAGTGAAGAGATTCATTGTAAAGGGAATTTGTATTTGATCAAATAGTCCACCTTTAAATCAACAATGTTATATGAACTACATGCATCTCCAATAGTAGGTCATTATGGCTTTCATAAAACATATGAATGGATCACATTCTTTTTCTGGGAAGGCATGAACAAGGAAATCCACAGTTTCGTGGTAGAATGTGATTTGTTCCAATGACACAAGGGAGAAATAATGAAAAATCCAAGTGAACTACAACCTTTACTTATTCCACCATCTGTATGGACTGACGTTTCTATGGACTTTGTTGTGGAGTTACCCAAATCTATAAAAATCCCTCATCATGGTTGTGATTGATTACCTTCCCAAATATTCTCATTTCTTTTCCCTACAACACCCCTTTAAAGCTTCCATGGTCTCTGAAAGGTTTCATGGATAATATCTTTAAACTCTATGGTATGCCCCAATCTATTGTAACATGCCATGATCCCACTTTCACTCAAGAAATTCCTAGAAATAATTTCTTAGGCTACGTGGAACTCAATTGCATATTATCATTTCCTATCACCCCCGGACTAATGGTCATACTGAAGTTTTCAACAAGTGTTTGGAATCATATTTGGGGTGTTTTACTTCAAAATGATTGTCTCAATGGGTTTAGTGGTTACCCCTAGCATAATGGAACTACAATACAACTTATAACGGTGCCACTGAAATGACCCCATTTGAGGTTTCCTATGGAAAAAATACCCCATTAATGCTATCCTACTTTCTAAGAGTCTCTAAGGTATAAGAGGTTAATAAAACCCTCACATATCAGGCTGACATTCCTTGCACTCTCAAAGATAGTCGGTCATGGATGAGAATAGAATGAAGCAATGGGATGATCAACATAATTCCAAATTCCATTTTGACGAAGGGGATCATGTCTTACTTCATATGTAGCCTTATAACAATACCTCCCTCAAATAAAACCACCACCAAATTCTTGCTCTGAATTTTTATAGCCCCTATAAGGTCCTCAAATGCATTGAGCTAGTGGCTTACAAATTAGAACTTCTAAGCCACTCTAAATCCATCCAATCTTTCATGTCTCCTAATAACCTTCCTGAATTGGATGAAGAATGTTCCACTTGGTTGCAGCTAGATATTATCCTTGAAACAACAAAGCATAATCTCCACCAATGCACTATCCAAGAGGTCTTGATACTATAAAAGGATACACGACCCAAGAATGCCCCATGTGAACTAGTACAGATCCTTCAACAATTGCCTCATCTATAGCCTTGAGGACAATGCTACTTTTTAAGCGGGGGGGGATGTTAGATTCCTAACCTCCCTAATCCCCTAAATAGATATATAGGTTTCTATGTATTACTATGTATGGAGGACATCTAGTAAATAAGGCCCATGTAGTAATGTGAAAGCAATAATTATAAGAAGGTTATACCTACTTGAAAGATCCTTCTCTAGAATGTTATTAGGAGGTAGATAGTATTATATAAATAATTAGAAGAAATGTAATGAGATGTCTTATGAAGTTATTTGTAATTAGAGATCTACTCAAATGGTGGTTTCCCCCTCGAAGAGGCAAGTGAACAGTTATTCCATTAGTAACGGTATAACATTTTTGTTCTATTTAGGTTCTTTGTCCAACTGTTGTGGTGAAATTTGTATTTTATACTCTTATTTATTTTTTTCATC
This sequence comes from Picea sitchensis, assembly GCA_010110895.2. Classification (NCBI taxonomy): domain Eukaryota; kingdom Viridiplantae; phylum Streptophyta; class Pinopsida; order Pinales; family Pinaceae; genus Picea; species Picea sitchensis. Next base: position 11,847 of record SNQJ01S0057512.1, on the reverse strand, counting down.
TTTCAATTCACTAATACATAGCACCACACCATGAATAATAAAGTAGAACATGCCTAGAGTTACACAGTCTTCACAATACTCTCGAGAGTAAATACTTGTGTTGGGGTGCATGAACTTGGGATTTGCGGATGGGAAGGATGGATGTCCTAGGAAAAAGAATAATTGTGGATTTAATGAATTGCAAAGCAAGTGGGTGAGTTTTCATACAATCAAATCTCTACAAGTAGGAAGTCTCTATGTCAAAAATCATTAAGTGGGGGGGATTTTTGGTTGATAGAAGATTCAGTTCATGTCACTTTAAATATGAATGTGGGTGATGTCAAAATATTATTTACTACTTTCAGGATGGAAATCTAAGTTAGTCACGTCAAGAGATAGATTGGAAAATAATTTCGAACAAGATGTCAAGTGTTGCAATGATACTCAAATATATGAATATTTGTATTGATGTTTGGTAAAGGGACCCTAGAGTGGAGTAGTGCCAACTTAGTTACCACATGCTTCAGGTGGTCACTATATCTAGTAAAAACATTCTTAAATAGATTCGAAAGCCTTGGTAGTAACTATTAGAGTTGGAAAACCCCCTAACCATCAGATTCAAGTTCATACTAACTTATCTATAGCGCTTCCCACAAGTTAGTGCTGAAATCACAATTAGAACGAAGATCTGACAGTGAGAAAGGAATCCTTACCATGAAGCAAAGGGAGGTAATGGTAGGATAGGAGGAACCACTAAGGTGGTTCCTAACATTGAAGGGATGATTATCTTAGTATATTTATTGAGGAGTAGGTGCAATGGGTGGATTATGATGGTAGGTACGTAAATTCATGTCCTTAGCTAGTGCCTATCTGCTAACCAGAGGTGAATCAATTCATCCCATTACCAAATAATTAAAGGTGTTTCTATAGAAGTAGGTGTTTTCATGCTCTTATTAGTTGGGTACAAGAAACATAGATAAAGTAAGAGACGATTGGGATACTAATTTTGTTTATATTTTTGGTCCCACTTTTAAGTATAACCCTTCTTGAGGTAGTTATACATTTATAATTAAGTTGGTTAGTGGATCCTACATTTTAATAATTGTTGTTGAGAGGATATATCAAGCATATTTTGAAGGGAAGGTATAGTAATATGGATCCAATGAGGGTTATGAATGCCTAAAATTGGTGTGCTACTCCTCACGTATAATGTTTCCCCATGGGTATTTTACTGGTGTGATACTCATCTTGTACAGTGTTTCCCCATGGGTATTTTACCTATGCTCACTCACAATAGACAAACAAAACCAAGGGAACCTATAAGGTCCACCTTGGTATGTTATCCCTACTCTAAAAAAGTTCTTCCATATTTGTGTTTGCAGATAGGTAGTTGTCTAGTTCTATTCATAGTAGTCAAAGATCTATATAAGGGGAACCAATCCAAGCTAGAATGCCAGACTCAATGGGTTTAGGCACAATACTTTCCACAAAAAGAAGGATATTGGCAATGGAGCACATGGTTGATGTGAGAATTAGACCTATAGCTATTGGGAAAATTCCCTCAGTAAGAGTGTCATAATTAAGGAATGAAGCATAGACCCCAACTTGAGAATGAGTTGAAAGGTGTGGTTGGGGAGTTGTTATGGCTTGGTTTTGACCAAGTGTGGTTGGGGATTTTTTATGGCTTAGTTGAAAGATGAATCCAAAAAAGATTGAGTATTTGGTTCCACAGAAGCCTAAGTATGGAAAATATAGGAAATCTTTGTAAATATCCTCTACACTTAATGTTCTTGATCCTTTACACGTGACAAGTCTAAAGACATGGATGATTTTGTACTCTTTTGTATGAGTGGGTTACCATTGTCAGATTCCATAGTATATTCTAGAATATTTTGTAACCACTCCAGTGGCATATATACATGAGGTTTGTAATGTACTTAGAGAGGTTAGCATAGTCAAGAGTTAGAGAGCTAGTTAGAATTTTGAGTTCTTGGTTAGATTTATACGTTGGAGTTATGTAATATCATTCACATAGTTAAAATAATGGATCATTGTTCTACTTATGTGTTTGTGTTTTCACTATATCTAGATGATCTCTATGTACTTGTAATATATTTCAATGTTGTTAGTTCTAATGGATTAAATGAATGTGAGTAATGAACTATTAAGAAATGTGACCCCCATTAAATCATTAATTGTTAAGAACCAAATATCAATATAGCATAGAAAAACCTCAGAAAAAGTACTCAACGCCTTGAAAAAGAGA
>SNQJ01S0057511.1:66892-87107 GCA_010110895.2 Picea sitchensis | reverse complement strand
GGAGTAAATGGATAACCAAAATCCTGGAATTCAACCTAGAAATAAGGCCTACCAAATTGATCAAAGGGAAAGGTTTAGCCAAGCTGTTGGCTGAAGCAAACTGCCAAGCGTTGGGGATACGCTTCATCAACGAATGCTCAGGTATTCAACAGGATTGACTGCCTGACGTAGACCATCAAAGGGAGCCCCCATTGGCTCGATGTCCTTGGTATAAGGATGTCATATATTTTCTGTAGGAGCTGCGGCCTCCAAACGACCTGCAAAAAAGCAAAGCAAGAGCTCTAAATCTCAAAGAAGTCAGGTACTGCCTGATCGATCTAGTGTTATATTGGAAAGACCCCCTTGGGGTGATTTTAAAATGCACGAGTCCACCAAAGGCCGAGATGATCGTGGCTGAATTTCACAGTGACCTGTGTGGAGGGCACCATTTCTTGAGAGCCATAGCCCACAAAATCCTCAGGGCTGGATACTACTGGCCTACTGTGTTCACTGATGTCTACAAAAGGATCAGAGCCTGCATCAAGTGTCAAAAATTTGCAGGAAAGCAGCAGCTTAGGTCTCTGTCGCTAAATCCGGTGGTGGTTTCAGGGCCTTTCCAGCAGTGGGGCCTAGATTTCATTGGAGAAATTCACCCTGCCTCCAGTGGGCAGCACAAGTGGATACTGACTGCTACAGATTTCTTTACCAAGTGGATTGAAGCTATCCCCACCAGGAGTGCTTCCCACAAGGTAATCATTGGATTCTTGGAGGACCTCATCACAAGGTTCGGCTGCCCAAATAAGATTGTCACTGATAACGCAGTCGCTTTCGGGGCTGAACCACTAGCCAAGTTCTGCGAACAGTTCGGGATCAAATTGATTCACTCCACCCCATATNAAACGGTCTAGCGGAATCCTCCAACAAAAGCCTGATAAGGATCATCAAAATGTTGTTGGAAGACAACAAAAGGGCTTGGAGCTCAAAGTTGAAATTCACCCTATTGGCTGATTGAGTGACTACAAAGAGATCTATAGGTCTCTCCCCTTTCCAGTTAGTCTACAGAACTGAAGTTGTCTTCCCTTATCAGCTGGCCATTCCCGTAGCGAAGTTCTTCCAGGATTATCAAGAAGAGCCCAATGACATGATCAGAAGGAATCATCAGCTAGTAGAAGTCCAACAGACTAGGGAGCAGACAGTGGACAGGATTCGGGACCATCAGCAAAAGATCAAGCAAGTCTTCGATAGGAAGGCCAAGAAGGAGCGGTTCCAGATAAGAGACCTGGTGCTGAAATGGAATGCTCCTAAACAAGATAAGGGCAGACACAGCAAATTTGAAGCCTTGTGGATTGGGCCTTTCAGAATCTCCAAGACTTTCTCAAATAACACATACAAGTTGCGAGATTTGGAAGGCGAAGAAGTTCTCAGCAGCCCAGTAAATGGGCACTTTCTTAAAAAATATTTTGTCTGAGCCTCCAGTGGCTCCTATGTTTGTAAATATTTCCTTTTCTGTTCTTTGTTTTTGTTTCGGCTTAGTAAGTGACTCCATAGCCCAACAGCGAGGCACTGGAACTGCAAAATGAGTCCTTAGAGCATCGCAGAGACGACTCTATCCCCCATGGAGCCTAATGTTAGCGATATTTCTTGTTAGCGATATCATCTAGCGCCATCGACAAAAGCTCCAAAGGAGGGCTTCATCGGGATATCGGAGATCCCGAGAGCGAGGGTTTTGTGCATTGCAGAATCGCGATACGCGATTTCCCGATCGGCGAGGAATAGTTGTCAAACATGGAGGACAGGTGGCAGGTTGTCACGACAGGGAATGGACTGTTGACAGGTCAACGACCATGAGCCATCGGGTTTCGGGGAATCGCGAGTCTGGAGGATGCGTGCTCATTGACATCACAAACCGTGAAACCCTGATGGAGAGTATGGTCAAGGGCATATGGTAGCAGTCACTTGGACCAGGGCCTAGTCTGAGGGCTAGCATGGAAGGCACATCGGCAATCGAAGAATCGGTGATTAGAAGTTCAAAGGGTCAAGAACTCTTGACAACGGGGAACGCGAAACCCCGAAACTCGATACAGAGTCGGGAAAGGGTCACGGTGAAGTTCAGGAGATCGTGAGGAAAGAAGAAGAGACATGTGGATTGGGCATGGTTTTCATTAGGGATTCCACTCAGGGATCCAAGGAGTTGCTTCGGCTCAACAGAAAAGGAAAAAGAGGGTGGGTGAAGCCTTGTGTCACCCATTTATTGCAGAGTATGGAGGTCCCGGCTGAAGTTTACCCAGGAGGGTCCCTTGTACCGGCTCTCTTCAGGAAAGCCACGCCGAGTCTCCAACTCACCAGAGAAACCTGCACACGCCAGTCCAATATTCAAAGGGCTCAGCTACCCCCTGGTGCGAGCCATGCTGAATTAAAGAGGCGTATGACAAGGGAGCATAGGACAGATTTGATTGAGGCAGACTAACAACCCATCCTGATAGAGAAGCTCCTCAATGTCAAGCATTGAATTCATGATATGATCGCACCTTCAGCGCCTGAGTCAGTTCCAAGTATATGTAGGCGTTTTCGCCATTTTGAAGAAGAAAAAAAAGATCGATGGTTGAGCAGAGCTCCCGGTTGTAAAACTTTAATGAAACACTGTTTTCTGGTTATTTCTAGAATTCTGAGACTTCTTGCCTTATGAATGCCAGTTTCTTTACATCTTTGTTATACTATGTTAGAGTAGCTCGGAATTGGAGGATCCAGTCGAGTTGTAGCTTTTATAGGATGTTGTTGTAATGGATCACTGTAATAGTTACGGAGTCTCTAATCGGTTCCTGTGATTTCCTTAACACTGAATGACTTGGAATTGGAGGATCCCGTCAAGTCTTCTATTCAGTTTCTTGAAGCCTTGAACCAGGAGGATCTTGCATTCAGAGTTTTTCCCCTACAAACTGTTGTAAGCCTGTCGCCCAGAGTTGTTTGTTCACCGTTCTTACTAAGTCTTCCACCTACTCATCTTTTAACCAACACACTAGCTGAAGTTAGGATTCCAGACCTCCTTTGTTCTTTACATACCAGATCCAGTCCTCGAGTTAGAGTGATATCTCCTCGAGCCTCTACCCATTTGATCGCCCATTTATCAAACCGCGACATAAAAACTGATGGGCGTCGAGCTCTGCTCCTGCAAGCAATCCAAGAGTGAATTCCGATGCTAACACACCGGATGGATTTTGGAAGTACCTAGAAGAGAAAATTTGTAGGCCACTGAACCACTACACTTGATGATCTAGTAAGGCCCATGAAACTTGGGTGTTTTCTTGTGATGTCCCTGGACTTTGAGAGATGTTTATTTGTAAGGTTAGATCTTGAGAAACACCAAATCACCTTCTTGAAAAATCCTTTTTGAACGATGTTGGTCCACCTGTTGCTTCATGTGATTTTGTGCCATGTGTAGGCTATCTTTTAGAGATATGAGGGTGGTTGTTCCACCTTCCAGCATTGTATCAATAGATTGGACCTTTGATGTGCCTTGAAGATATGCAGTGACTGTAGGTGGGCGTTGGCCATACACTGCTTCATATGGGTTCATCTTAGTGGTCGTGTGATATGAAGTATTGTACAACCATTCACCCAAGGGGATCCATTGCACCCATTGTCATTGTTTGTCTGAATAAAAACACCTCAAGTAGGTTTCCAAACATTTTTTGACTACTTCCTTCTGACCATCTGACTGGGGGTGATAGGATGTGCTCATGTTCAATTGGGTGCCCTGCAATTTAAATAGCTCTTGACAAAATGTGATGGTGAAAGTTGGGTCACAATCAGATACAATAGAGGAGAGAATGCCATCTAACGTGAAAATATGATCAAGGAAAATCTATGGTACTAGTTTTAGTGTGAAAGGGTGGGGCAACACACAAAAATGAGCATACTTGGAGAGGCGATCAACCACCACCATGACGAAGGCCCACTATAAATTCCATGGAGATGTTTGTCCACATAGAAGCTAGAATGGGTAGGGGTTGTAGAGCTCCTAGAGATTTGATAGTTTCACCTTTTTTGTTGGCACACTTGACATTCAGTGACAAAGTTAAGGATATATTTCTTCATTCTTGCCCATAAAAAAGAACGATGGACATTATCATAGGTCTTTTGGAATATCAAATGACCCACAATAGTTTATGAGTGAAACTATTTTAAGATCCTTGGCTTGAGGGTTGACAAGGGCAATAGAACCAAGTGATCCTTATATATGAGAATATTATCCTACCAAGTGTATTCGATGGGAGGATTAGGATCTTCCTGAAGGTGTTGAATTAACCAAGAGAGAGTCATTTTATTTAACCACTCTTGGTGTACTTCTCCAATCCAATCAAGGAACGATAATGATAAGGAAAAGATGGAGCCTTCCTCCTCATGTTTCCTAGAAAATACATCTTCTACTATATTGTCTTTTCCATTTTATATATTATTTCATAATCGTAACCCAACATTTTGGCTAGCCACTTGTTTTGTTATATGGAGGATAAATATTGCTCTAAGAAATACTTCAGACTATGGTGACCTGTTTTGATATGAAAATGACGCCGCAAAATATATGGCCATCATGTGTGCATTGCATGGAGAATGGCCATAATTTATTTTTCATATGTAGATCAAACCAGATTGCGACCACTCAATGCTTTTATATTAAAGGCCACAAGGAGACCATCTTGTGTGAGAAATTCACCTAGACCAGTTCCAAAAGCATATGATTCCACCAAAAAGGTTTTTTTCAAGTATGGGGTATCTAGGATTAGAGTAGTGCAAATGTACCTCTTTAACTCTATGAAGGATTGCTCAACAATAGGTGTCCAATGAAATGCATTCTTCTTAAGAAGGTTGGTCAAGGGCTTAGCAATTTTTCCATAATGGTGGACAAATTTCCTATAATAGCCTGTGAGACCCAGAAAACCACTTAGGCTCTTTAAAGTCATGGGTTGGGGCCACTCCTGCATATCTTGTATATTTTTGGGTCCACTTTTACCCCTTCTCAACCCACAATGTGCCCCAAGTATTCCACTTCGCTGGTTCCAAAGGAACATTTGGTATTTTTGATGAACAATTGGTTGTGCTGCAACAATTGAAAGAATTTTTCCACACGTAGAAGATGACTATCCCAAGTGCGGTTGTAGATGAGGACGTCATCAAATAAAACCAGAACAAACTGCCAAAGGTAAGGTTTCAATATTTTTTTCATGAGAATTTGGAAGGTTGATGGGGCATTGTAAAGGCCAAAAGGCAAGAGCAAGAATTCATAATGTCTTTCATGAGTTCTGAAATAAGTCTTCAGAATATCTACTTCCTTCATCTAGATATGGTGATAAATGAAGCATAGGTCTAATTTGGTGAAGACACAGGCACCATGGAGTTTATCAAATAGATCATCAATGACATGAATGGGAAACTTATCTTTGATGGTCAGCTTATTCAAGGAACGGAAATCAGAACACATGTGCCAAGTACCTTATTTATTTAAGACCATCACCACATGAGAAGAATAGAGGCTGGTACTAGGGAGAATTACCCCTGCCTAAAGAAATTCCTGTACCATCTTCTCAATTTCATTTTTTTGAGCAAATGGATACTTGTAGGGACATACATTGGGGTGTTGACTTTCTGGAAGGAGACAGATGCTATGATCATGCTCACCCTTGGAAGGAGGTAACTCCATTGGAACTTCAAATACCTTGGCATACTTTTCCAATATTACTTTCACACTAGGAGGAACTATCGGAGAGGCCAAATCGATTACCTGGATGGCATGAAATTGAGAAATCACACCATGGTGGCCTTTCTTCAATAATTTTTCCATCTTGTGAGAAATGATGATTTTAGGATAGCCCGCTTGGATAAATTAGAGGGCATAGGTGTGAGCCTCTTGGGTGAATCTCATATATAAATCATGATAATCCATTGTGATTGGTACCAGAGTGTGAAGCCATTCCACACCCAAAAATATATCAAAAACCCCAATGGTAATGGATAGCATGTGGGTTTTCAGATGATAATCACCCGTTTGGAGTTTGACATTCTCACAATGCCCCCCACACTTAATTGTACCACCATTAGTGATGAGAATTTGAAATTAGAAACAGGGTGGAAAAAACAATCGATCTCTTGAGAAAGCCTGTGATGAATAAAATTATTGGTGTGACCACTATCAATCAACACCACAACTGGCCTATGTTTGATGTATCCCTTGATCTTCAATTTATGTGGGGTCGAAATACCCGAGAGTGCATGAAGAGATATGATAGGTTCCTTTGGTGCCACCGGCGAGGCAACAAAATATTCAGCATGAACACTTGGTTGAGCATCCTCTGGGTCAACAACCTCGTTTGATGGTATTTCTACATTTATGTCCCGGTGAGTACTTTTAATCATAGTAATAACAAATTCATTGCTTGCAACGCTCTGCCATTTCTATTGAAGATATATTTTGGAACTTCAAGATTTTTGTTGGAGTTGGGATAGCCCTAGGGTGAGGATGGGTGGGGGATGTAGCCTTCAGGGTTGGATCCTGAAGGATGGTATCTGCATCTAATGATAATTATCATTCCTACAACTAGGTAGTAGGATGATGCATGCATACATGACCCCTGATGGATTCCTTTAAGTCACTGATAAAACATTCAAGGTAAAATTTATCAGATAATCCTTCGGTTCAGATAGCCAACAATTAGAATATCATGATGAAGTATTTGACTGATCTAGTTTGTCACAAGTTAGTGATCTTGGCCAAAAAATATGACTCCCTATCGAAACGGGCACAAACTGCTTTAGTGAACATGTTCCAATTGGGTAGTCTTGGATAACATTTCTTATGCCACTAGCACCACTGCCAACATTCTTGATCCCAGTACAAAAAAACTACATGGAGTTTGGTCTCATCATCCTGAATGTTATGAATGGAGAAGTATTGTTCCATTGGGGAAACCCATCCGATGGGGTTGGACCCATCAAGTTTATGCATGTCAAATTTGGGCACTTTATTCCAAGAAATTGGAGAACCCCAAGGGGAGCGGGACGAGTGAGTATACTCATAAATGAAAGACTAAGGGTCCTCAGGATTGGGCTCAACATTATTACCCTTAAAGAGTTGCTCCAGAGCTTGGGATTGATTATCAAGGACAATTTGTAAGGTGCTTCACCCAATAGGCTCACTGACGGTTTCAGGAGAGCCCACTTGGATAGCCCTAGGGGGAGGACAGGTGGGGAATGTGGACTTTAGGTTTGGATCCTGAAGGATAGCCCTAGGGTGAGGATGGGTGGGGAATTTATCCTTCAAGGTTGGAGCCTGAAGGATGGTCACTGCATCCAGTGTGAATTGGCATGCCTACAACCAGGTAGTAGGATGATGCATGCTCACATGAGCCCTTATGGATTCCTTTAAGTCACTAATAAAAAATTCAAGGTAAAATTCATCATATAAGCCCTCGGTTCAAATAACCAACAGTTTGAATGTCATGATGAAGTCTTTGACTGATCCAGTTTGGCACAACTTAGTGATCTTCACCAAAAAATGTGACTCCCTATCAAAATGGGCACAAACTGCTTTAGTGAACATGTTCCAATTGGGTAGTCCTAGATAACATTTCTTATGCCACTACCACCACTGCCAAAATTCTTGATCCTAGTAAAAAAAACCTACATCGAGTTCGGTCTCATCATCCCAAATGTCATGAATGGAGAAGTATTATTCCATTTGAGAAACCCATCTGATGGGGCTGGACCCATCAATTTATGCATGTCAACTTTGGACACTTTATTCCAAGAGGGTGGAGAAACCCAAGGGGAGCGGGACGAGTGAGTATACTCATAATAAGAATATTGAGGGTCCTCAGGATTGAGCTCAACATTCTTAGCCTTAAAGAGTTTCTCCAGAGCTTGGGATTGATTGTCCTCCAAGGTTTCTTGGGACTGAGAGCGAGTGGTAGGCATGTGGAGGCTATAGTAGTAGAGGAGGTTTTGGGACTGAAATATGGGCCTAAAATTGATAGGTACTCAAGTGATCAATACAAAGAGATGAATGCAATGGGATAGGTCTCAAATAAGGGTGTCCCGTAAAGGGTTGGGTCCACCTAAAAAAATGTGTTAAAAATGAAGGGTACCACTGCAATTAGAATGAAGAGAGGAATCCAATGGACCAAGTCTCAAATAAGGGTGCAACCAGGCCCCATAATTTTATTTTTTTACTCCTGCAGAGTTATACTCCAGCCTAAATAATACTGGAGTGATGAAATGACCAAATTCTTAACATGAAGAAATGTGTAGGAATTCCACAACTAGAATGCAGGACACACAACTACCCTGGAATAGATCTTGTTTGTTATGTTGATGTTTTCGTCCCAAGGGTTAGGGTATTCAATTTTTATACAAACAAGGGTTTTCCCTGTGATATAACTATATGATATATATGCGGGGTCCAACAATAGTTCTCGGCCTAATATCTCAGGGCACCAACTAAGGAGTATAGATCATTCCCTTAGACACACTCCATGACTACCCGGATACTATAGAGTATCTTCTCGATTTTTTCTCAGTGGCACTATAGCAGTCAGTAGATTGATTGGTTTGTCTATGGAGGGATTTAGGATGCCTAGGTTGATCTGTATACATGTGTTGTCTGATGTGTTACCACTCGAAGGGGTATCAACATGGGTTAAAAGGGTGGCCAACATATGTGTGCTTGAAAACCACTTTTATTTCCTGCATGTATGACTCCCCGACTGTGGTTTTATGCACATAACGATAGATATATGTAGCTTAAAGATGTCGGAATATGTGTCTACCTTGAAAAAATTTACCCTACAAGTATTTCCCTGGAAAGAGCTCTGATACCACTTTCAATATTCTAGATATAATATAGTATGGAAAACATAAATATTTAACATTTTATGGCAGAAGAAAAATGAGATATCCATAATAATATCAAACTAATACTAGAACAACACCAGAAAGAGCACCTTTATTACTGATAGAAATGTTTACTTGCCTCTTCGAGGGGGAAACCTCCAACAGAGTAGAGCTCTATTACAATAATATCCAAGACAAAATATCCAATACCTCCTACTCTTATTTATACTAATTCTACCTTCTAAGGAAACTTCTAGAGGAAGATCTTTCTAGAAGTGGAAGCTTTTATTATGTATTCTTACATTGACATCTTCTCCTTTATTTATTAGGCCTTATTAATTATTTTCGACCTTTATTACATAGAAAGCACATCATACTAATTAATGACCCACAGAGAGGTGTTAGGATCAAATCCTAACATGTTCCCAACTTGACACTTCTCATGTTGGGAACTACCTTGTCCCCACTTAATTTAGGAAATATTAATATAATATTCCCTTAGGCTTAATCCCCCTTGGCTTAGCCCCTCTTTCTAGACTCTTATCCCCCTTTCCCTTCTAGTGTATTTTTATACCCCCATTCTCTTTTCATCTGATAGGTCTGCAACAATGATGTATTTTATTAATATCATCAAGTGTGATTACATAGTATGATAGGTTTTATATCCTTTAATCATCTGTGATCTCTATCCTAATAACTATAAAGACACTCTGGCCTCAAAACATACATACAAAGTCACTCTGGCTCAAAATATCATGGTTCACTAGCTTGTATTTACATTTACAATTGGGATTCGACCTAGGGGTATTACATTCTTCAACCCCTTATTTATGCACTTCCCTTAGTGCATTATATACATGTGTACAATAAAAAATATTCAAAAATATGTGGGTACCCCCTGCATGGCGTCTTCATGATCCTAAGTTACATATTCAAGATCACGATAGGTCCACTGGACCTTTACCAGTCCTACTGTTCGATTCCAGAGAAACTTGACTTTCCAATACAATACAGACACTGGTTTAACTGGGAAGTTTACTTCTTGCTCCACCTGAATCATATTCCAGTCAATTACATGATTACCATCAGGTATATAATTTTTAAGAAAATACACGTGAATTAAATTATGAATGCACATGGATGCAAGTAGTGTAGACATGTATGCAATAGAACCAATCCTCTCGAGGACTTCAAAGTGTCCACAATATCATGTTGTAAGTTTTGAATAGTTTCCAAACTTCAAGGAACCTCTATTGGCCTTCACTTTTAAGAACACACAGTCGCCCACTTTAAACTCTTTACGAGTTCTGTCATTATCTACATAAGTTTTCTATAAGTATTGAGAATCATTTAAGTTTTGTTTAATTTTTACCATCTATTCTTCCATTTCCTTGAAAAATTATGGCCCAACCACTTCTTTGTCTACTTGGTTCTCCTAGCTCATGTGCATGTTGTGCTTTATATCATATAATGCCTCAAATGGGATCATATTCAAATATTCCTAATACACATTATTATAATTAAACTCAACCAAGTGTTAGTACTCTTCCCATTTTGATGGTCTATTCATCACATACATCCTTATCATATCTTCAATCACTTGATTGACCCTCTCCTTTTCCCCTTCTGAATCTAGATGATAGGCTTTGCTAAAGTCAATATTTTTCCCAAATCCTTTGAATAATCCCTTCCAAAAGTTTGATGTGAACTTGGGATCTCTATGATAAACAATTTCTTTAGGCACACCATGAATCCTAGAAATTTCTCTCATATAAATATCTGCAATGTTAACTTCCTTGTGAGTTAGCTTCAATAGAATAAAATGAGTAGCTTTAGTGAGTTTATCCACCACCATCATGATGGAGTCATGTTTCTTCATTGTTTTGGGAAGCTTGTTGTTAAAATAGATTGTCACCACTTTCCATTTCCACTCAGAAATGGGAAATGGATGTAACAAAACAGTTGGGTGTCTATTCTCAACTGTTACCTTCTAACATTCAAGACATCTAGATATATAATCAACCACCTATTTTTTCATTCCTAGTCAAAAATATTGTCTCTTGATAGCTACAATGAATTATGGTAAACCAGGTGACTAGCATAAGGCACATTATGCATCTCTCTCAACACTAGATTTTTAAACTCCTCAAAATTAGGCACATAAACTCTGCCCCTGTACTTGAGAATTCTATCCTCCCTGAGGCCATTATCTTCAATTTTCTATAATTACCTTGGTTTAATTTTTCCTTTGTCTCCATATAATGTCGATATGATTTTTCAACTTCCAAAATTTTGTCTTTCAAATTGTATTTATACATGCTAATGGTTGTACCATGCATCTCATGCACCCTCCTGCTAAGTGAATCAACCACCTTGTTCTCTTTTCCTTTGATATGATTGATCTCAAAGTCATATTCACTGAGGAATTCCAACTATCTACTTTGTATGGCATTCAAAGTTAGTTATCCAAATAAATATTTTAGACCACTATGGTATGTCATCAACTCAAATTGCTTTCTCATGAGGTAGTGTTTCCACATATTCAAGGTATGCTCTATGGTTTCCATTTCCAAATCATAAGTCTCATAGTGTATCTCATGCTCCTTTAACTTTCTTGAGTTTTAGTATATCACATGCCCATTTTGAATGAGGGCACAAACAAGTCATTCATTGCATGCATTAGTGCACACAACGAAATCTTCATTTGGATCAACAATTCTTAAGATTGGTTCACTTGGAAATAATTTCTTCAAGTGTTGAAAACTCCTTTCACAATCAACAATCCATTCAAATATCACACCCTTTTTTTGCAAAGAAGTGATTGGTTCAACAATCTTTGAAAAACGTTCAATAGATTTTCTATAGTAATCCACAAGCCCCATGAATGATCTCACCTTTGAGAGATTCTTTGGTACTGGAAATTCCTCAATAGATGTTATTTTCTAGGGATCTATTGTTATTCCTTCCTTTGAAATGATATGGCCGAAATAATGTATTTGTCTCTGATAAAATGAGCATTTGCTCAATTTTGCATACAACTGATGCTTCCTCAATACTTGTAGAACCATCCTCAAGTGTTTCTCATGATCTTTTTTAGACTTGGAGTAAATAAGTATGTGTTGACCCACGTTACATTGCCCTTTTCAATAGCAAGGGATACACCAAATAAGAAGTTCTAATAAGAACTCTAATCATTTAGAGTAGGGGACCCATCTTGATTCTAGCTCGAAAACCCATTTTTGGTTTTGATTTTATCATTTGTGTCCCGATCCACTAATGAGGGTTTCCTAAGATAAAAAATTAAATGCAACTAATATAATATGCATGTGTCCAGATTAAACTAAGGAAAACATAAAGTAAACATAGAACCATCTGTGCTCTTTTCAAGGGCCCATGAAATAGTTCACACAGAGAAAAGACGAGAATATGAATATATAACTGCAAACACATAATATTCTATAATTTAAACAAACATCTAAGGTTCCATGTCCATGAGTTTAAACAAATATTCTCTAAAGAACAAAAGTAAGAATGCAACCACCATACATAAGAATAGTCTACAATATGAATTGCATCCTTACACAACCCGAGTTTTGAGAAAATGCAAAGGAATAGTCCACAATACGTTAGAAATGAGAGTCAAAGCTCTCCAAAAAATAGCTTGGCCAAACCAACTTCTCCTCATTAACAATTTTCGTAATAGTACATGAAAACTCGAAGGAGGCTCCTCAATTTTAGTTAACATGGTATACTTCCTTGAAATAGTTCTTGAGTCTATACAACGCTTGAAGAGACAAAATCCTTTTACTTGGATCTCATTCCCATATTTATTAAAGTTTAATGTGACTCTTGGCCTTCCACCTTTCCCCATGACCTTTCATTTATAAATATTTGTCCTTATTCTCTTTGTAATGATGAGAGGAAAAAGACAACAAATACATTTTGGATTTATCTCTTAGCATTGGTGGGCCATCATATATTTTGACTACAGTGCACCTCACCCACCATAATGACTCGCTTGGAAATTGTGAGATTTGATCATCATGGGGTTTTCAGTCCCTCTTTAGTCACTTGATTTTGATTCCCTTCTCTTCTCCTTGTTGCTGCGAAAATTGTTGTTGTTGCTCTATTTTTCTCAGCTATAGATCACATTGCAAGGATTTTGAGTATGGCCTCCCCTTTCCATTTGGACTTGGCACCATCAAACATGAACCAAATGAGTGACCCCAGAGTATCCTCAAAATACACTATTAACACTACACATTTGAAACCATAGCTCTAAAATATTAACTAGAAGTGAGATTTCATATGTGCTTCCCTGAGTTTGGTTCATGGTTCCTTTTCCCTTAATTGAGGTGTCATGTTCTTTGGGGTTGTTAACAATGTGTCATATTTTAATCCCAAAAAATGTATATAGTTGGTGAGGAATTTATCAAACCATATAGCTAATAAGTTGTATATCTCATAAAGACCTTTCCAAGAATATAAAGGATGTGCAAAACAAACACTAGAGTCAAACTTTATGGCTAAAATATGAAAGGTAGTTTTGTATGGTATAATCCTTTTGCACCAAAGGAATTAGTGTGAACTCTTCCATTTTGTACCAAAGTAATTTGTGGGAACTCTTACGGTGGTTTCAAAGAAATTTGTGGGAACTCCTCTGGTGGTTTCATAGGAGTTTGCGGGAACTCCTCATGTGGTTTTGGAGGATTTTGTGGGAAGGCCTCTGAACACATCGGATGAGATTATGCAAAGTGTGTTGCTAGCACTGCCAAAGTTCGTAGAAATTTCTATGATGTAAACTAGAGATGATAATGTTAAGTATCCCAAATGAACCAACGAGGTTTATATTAACTTCCTCAATGAAGACCAGAGGAATTTTTTAAAATATCTCTAGAGGGACCGAAGACAATCTCATTAACTTCTTTGAATTAAAGATGTTTTTCACAACATGACCAAGTTTTGGTGATAAGTTTCGTTCGTGTTAGGGGCTTGAACAATGCAAGTTAGCAAGGCTAGGGCTTGACTCTTTCTAATATTGCTGTCAATATCTAGTGGATACAGACGCAAAAGGGGAACAAATATCGCTTGAGTTAGAAATTCTATAACTTTCTCATACGATGTTCGATTGAGGAACCATTTTTTGCAACACAGAAAACACAAGAAGGAGCTTCTAGTGAGAGACCTTTGGAAAAATTAACACTATTTAGGAGTTGGGAGGACCGATTCTCATACGAGGTTTGATTCATAGCTAGCGTGATTCTTATACATATTGTGATTCTCCAACTTGATGATATATGACACTTTCATGATCATATTTTAAAATTTTGTAAACTTAAATTGAAATTTGAGATCTATGATGCGAGTGTAGGGGATTTGGAATCGACGTGTGAGTTTATGTTAAGTGTTACAAAACAAAAACAAAAAACAAGAAAAAATAATAGTTTATGGTCAACATTCTTCTTCAATCACTGTCCCTCTCCCTTTGGCTTCTTCCTCTTCCCTTTTTTTCATCTTATAGTTTGTCTCCCCCTTATTATTATCTACATCTCCCTCCATCAATTTATTCCTCTATGTATTCTTCTCCTTCTCCCCCCTCTCACTCTCTTACTTTATCTTTCCTTTTTGTACTCTCATCTTCTTCTTCTTCACCCTATTTTCCTTCCCCCCCTCACCCTCCTCATTTTCCTCTCCCTATTCCTATTTCTCATTCTCTTTTTCTTTCCCACTCTTTTTTTTTCATCTGTAGCCTCCTTTTCTTCCTTCTTCCTCTTTGTTTTCTTCACCCTCTCACTCTCCCTCCTCTTCCTTTTTTCTCTTATTCGACACCCTCTCCTTTCTCTTTTTTTTCTTCCTCTCCTTCCTTCTTTCTTTATGTCATTATTCCTATCCTTCCTTCTTTATTTTTGTTTTTCTTCTCCTCCCACATTATGTCTTATTGTCTTTCTTGACCATTAACATTATTACAACACAAGTCTATAACATAACCTCATAATATATTATATCTTTTTTTCTTTATGGGCACAATCACTCTCCCTCCTCTTCATGTTTCTCTTATCCCACACCCTCTCCTTTCTTCATCTCCTTTCTTCTTTCCTTTTGTATTTCTTATCCTCCCACATTATTTATTTTTGTCTTTCCTGTTCTCCAACATTATTACTATAAAAGTATGTAACCTAGCATTATAATATATCATTTCTGAAATAAATCATTGATTTGTAGGAAACAAAACCCTTCTTCAATGCATCAACTAGTAGGGAGTTTATGTTTTCTATTGTAATTTTCTCTTATAATGGACAAGCATTATTCTTTTAATGCAACTAAATCAACAACTAAGAATGTTTATCATTCTTTTTCCTTTCACTTCTCTGTTTTTCTTCCTCTTCTAAAGATTTATTGTTCTTCTTATAGCTCGTATCTTTGTCAATCTCCAATGCTCTTCTTCGACTTCCCTTTCTTCACCATTTTTCACCTGCACATGTATAGAACATAGAAAATTGATATATTTGTTCTAATATGAGCTGCCAAGAGGAGCCTAAGCATGAAATTATGCAACAGACTAACATAATATTGTCTATCCATGAACCTTTCCACCTAAACTTTATGAGGCCTTTACCACCATCCAATACTTTCACACAAAAATGGTGTCAGAAACCCAACTACATCCTCTCATTCTCCTTATTTCCTATATCTCTATCATCATGCCACTCATCTTCCCTAATTTTCTATAAGAAGCAATAGAGAAGAATGAAAAGAAAGGGCACCCACCAGGGATCAAAATTGAAGTTGTCATCGCTAGTCAAGAGACCTCTAGTGGGTCATAAAGGGGCATACAATTATTTCCCATGCAATTGAAAATTAAAATAAAAAATCACTTGTGAAATTTGAAATGAAAATTATTTCATAATTTTTCAATTGAAAGAAAGGAAAAAATTATTGATATATTCTACTTTTCACCATTTTTGTTAGTCTGAAAATTTTCTTAATATATACGAGTTTTTTTTTATTAGTTATTTTCCCATATATTTTAACAATAAAAAAAAATAATGTTAACATTAATGTACCATATAAGTTTTATAATTTTTAGACAATACAATCCCATTTTTATAGAGCTTATATATCTTCTATTTATTAAAATCACAGATTACTAATGAAAATTGATAATTAAATCATTAATTATCTCGCTATTTAGATTTATGAACTTATTGTTGTTTGTTCCACTTGCTCAAAACCATTACCATCTTTTTGTGTAAATGTGAGGGTACCCTACTACCCATCGTCTCCAAATCGGTCTTGAGGGTACCCAATGCCCACCATATTGATCCGACATACATTTCTTCTTCACAGTAAGAGATGAGTATTCTCTTCACGGTGCTATCGACCACTGAACAATATTGATCGGTTGCACATTATTGATCAGATTCACAGTGCTACTGGTCACAATATTGATTGGTTTATTTTCTTTTAGTTGATTTTCTTTATAATTTGTAATATAAGTTTGTAAAAACAATGCAAAAAGGAACTTTTCAAAAATCGATTTACTAAATATAGTTTTTCTTTATAAAACATTCGAAAAAATTTTGAATTTTATTTTATCTCATTGGAAATCATCACTTAACATCTTTTAATTTTTAATATAATAATTATAAAGGAAATATGTGACTAAAAAGTTTTTGTAGTAGTAAAATAAAATTGTATAAATAATTTAACTTAAAATTTATTTCATATTTTAGAAATAATTATGAAAAATTATATCACATAAAGTTTTTGGAGTTATGCATAAAATGTTATGTTTTTTTAATTATTAGGATGGACATGCATGTAATTATTGATTTTTAAATGTTTTTATTAAAAAACACTTATTAAATTATTGGAAAAAGAAATTCATTTCATGATAAGCTTTTTTTTATGATAATGTAAAAAACTATGCATAAAATGTTATGTTTTTATAATTATTAAGATGGACATGCATGTAATTATTGATTTTTATTTATTTTTTATTAAAATACACTTATTAAATTATTGAAAAAATAAATTCATTTCGTCATAAGTGTTTTTATGATAATGTAAAAAACTAAATTTATCTAAATTTTATTTGACTTTTTTCCATTAAACAAAACTTAATAAAGACTAAAGTTAAAAATTAACAATAAATAAATTATAAATAATATTTTATAGATAAAATTTTACCTATATTTTAGCTTTTTATTAAGGGTTACAATAAAATTAGCCTTCCGTTTCAAATATAAGATTTCCCTTCCAATTTTGTTAATGACGCCTACCTTCCACCAAATATTTCAGTTTGCCAAAAATACAAACTAAGTCAGACAGTTTTGTTTATATTTTTAACTTATTATTTTCGATTAAGCTAAGAGGCATGCTATATCCTAAAAAGAAGCCGCTCCGTGAAATCCCCTGGGCCGGAAACGGACCCTGTTACGGTTGCTACAGGCGCACGAATAGTCATTTTCCGAAACATTTCTTCGAAGGTCTCTTCAGTGCTCCCGCTTAGGTTTTGGAGCTTGGCTTTGCTTTCCATTTTCTTCGCCCCGGGACACTTGATTCCAGCGCCACCGTTCTCTATTTCAACGGGCCTTTTCTTAATCCCACGTGGTGGGGTCGCATGCGGACATGCGCTCTTTTAACTTTTTTTCGTTACCAAAAAGGACTTCATGTTCATGACGTGATGACCTGTTGCTCATGGCTGCAGCTGCCTCTAGGTTAGACCTAAACATAGCTATTGCACAACTTGTTACTGGTCACCTACGTCACCTCACTCTTTRGGACCCATCACTTCTATATATATATAGACTATCACAACAACMACTTTATTAAAGATGGTTGATATATTTACATCAGCACAACCACTATTTTATTAAAGGTGGGCCACTTTTTTTTTTTCCACGAGAAACATTTATATCACTGTCCAGACTAGCACTAGCAGCCATTAMARKTKGTYCCGGAWACCCAGCCACTTTATTTAGACTAGTACAATAATCATTTTATTAAAGAAGGTTGATATATTTATATCAACACAACCACTATTTTATTAAAGGTGGGCCACTTTATTAGAGGTGGTTGATATATTTAGACTAGTACAACAATCATTTTATTAAAAATGGTTGATACTATTTTATTAAAGGTGGTTGATATATTTAGACTAGTACAACAATCATCTTATTAAAGATGGTTGATATATTTACATCAACATAATGACTATTTTATTAAAGGTGGGCCACTTTATTAAAGATGGTTGATATATTTAGACTAGTACAACAATCATTTTATTAAAGATGGTTGATATATTTACATCAGCACAACGACTATTTTATTAAAAGTGGGCCACTTTATTAAAGATGGTTGATACAACAATCATTTTATTAAAGATGGTTGATATATTTACATCAGCACAATGACTGTTTTATTAAAGGTGGGCCACTTTATTAAAGGTGGGCCACTTTATTAAAGGTGGTTGATATATTTAGACTAGTACAACAATCATTTTATTAGAGGTAATTGATATTTTATTTTTCCTCTTCTTAATTAAATTAGCAAATTTTAGATGATGGTTAAAAATTTTTAATTAAATAAAAATTTTAGTTAATTTTTATTTTGATTTAAGTCTCCAACATATTATAAATTATTTTTGTGTCAATCTAATAAATTAAACTTTATTTTCTTTCAAAGTTTAAGGAATTTGATTAACTTTCCTCTTTCATGTTCTAGAGGGATTTTTTACTCAATAGTTAACCACTTTACACATGCTTAATTTTTATTTTTTTTAAAGTAAGAACTATATATTACCTGTCATGAACAAAAATTACATTATCATCCTGAGTTCAAGTTGTTGGAGTACTGAGTTGTCTCGAGAGGAAACCAACTCAGACTCTCATACAGTCTAGATATGATGTGGAAAATTTAACATATTCACCAGAATTGCCCCATGGGGAAACCGATTTGGCCTAACCAAGCGTTTGAACTAAAAAATAGATTGGTTATCAAAAAAATTGTTATAATAACCCAAGTTGGGCCTATCAACTAACCAACACACAGAAAAAATATTTCCAAACACCCATGACATAGACTAAACGTTCCAGACACTACTGATAGTTGTAAAAATAAAACATGCATGCAAACACATGTACGCTCTCCACCTGTCATGGTGTCTAATGGGCGTGCATGCCCTCAGATTTCGTTGCACATGTGTCATGCATAGTGTCGTGCTTGTCCAAGGTCGTTTTTGTTGCGTCGTCCCTGTACTGCGCATCCTTCCCCTGGAATTCTGGATCGAAAACCACCCCTGGAGAAGCGAGAGAATTGAGGCCAGAGTCTGAAGGATGCAAGGAATGGAGGAGAGTCGAGAGAATAGATTCAATCTGCGCAACTCGCAAGTCCAAGTGCTCCAGTCTGAACCAGAGATCATCCATGTCTCGTTGGACCGTGAAGACCAAGTCTTGGAGAATTGAAACTAAATCCCAGAGACCTGGGGGTGAAATGCACTACGGCTGGAGTTGCGCCTGGTTGTGGTACACCTCCACAAAGATTTCTTTAGAGTGAAAGTTACCATCATCCAACGAGAGAACAGAGGCTCGCGAAGAAGGTGGAGACAGGGGTGGCGAAAGAGCATAGGGTGGAAAATAAGAGGGACATGCCACCGCTGACTGCAAGGTCGACGCCAATTTAGGGAGCAGTCCAGGAGAAAATCCGAGAGAGTTCCCATGGAGGTCAAATCATTCGACACAACACGCCCAAGGTCAGGACAAAGGTTGAAGGCCAGATTGGTCTGGTGAGGACTAAGTTGAGGATGAAGGCGAGGAGATGAGCATAGGGGTGAAGGAGGGAGGGTGTTGGCTGCCCATGGATGCGTGATTCTGGTACAAGAGGGCACCACACTTTGACTTCCCTCGTTGGCGAGGCATGGCTTGAGTAACAAGAGGTAAGGGTGGAGAAAATACGAGAGCGAACCAGGTAAACACCATAGGGGGTGACTAAGAACCAGAAATGATGGGAGAGGAGGGAAAAAGAAGGGAGAATGGGTGTTGCCATAAGAAGAGCGCAGGGGAGTAAAGGCGCACGAGCACAGGAGGAGCAGGCCTTGTACTAGCACCATAGCAAGGACAAGAGTCCAACTCTAAGCGCAATGGAGCAGTTAGTTATTGGAGCGGTAAAGTGAGATTTTGCAACAACAGGCATCAGGGAGTAGTTAAGGCGGAGGGGATCCACAAGTATTGGCACATGGGAAGGGGCAAAGTGGTAGCACAGAATGGTAGGTTGGGCACGTGGAATTTACTATCACCCCATTCGGGGGACACATGCTTTAAAGTTATTTGATATACAAATAATAATAAATCTC
>SNQJ01S0057511.1:41542-61316 GCA_010110895.2 Picea sitchensis | reverse complement strand
CAATCCGCATGAAACCAGCCGATGGTAGAGATAGCTCGCGAAGGTTTTCTTGACATCGGGACCCCGATGGTTTAGAAATACTTCATAGGAGGAATTGCTGGTGCTGTTAGGATTAGCGGAGGTGGAGGCAGCGGTGGAGGAGGAATTGCTGGTGCTGTTAGGATTAGCGGAGGTGGAGGAGGGTGCAGCCATTACGAATTGAAAAATAGACACATAAATGGGGGAGATGTGAAGGATGGGCAATGAGTTCGACTCAGACCCAGGCTGCAAGGAAGGAGATGAGTTAGGAGTTTCTTATGTCCGGGAGAATAGCTCCGTTTACTAAATGAGTGGACACCAATAGCTCCGTTTACCCATAATCCATTGAAGTAGCACCCGCGGCAAAGGTACGGATAGAGAATCATCGACAGAGGTACATCATCCTTGGGAGAGGTTGAGAATCCTGGCCGGTCATTATTAAAAAAATAAAATATTGAATTGTTTATATATTAACTACAATTCACCAAAAGTTATTCCAAATAAAAATTAATTTAAATTAACACTTCGTAAATTTTATTCTGATAAAAATAAAAATTGGATAATATATATACATTTTATCTATTAATGTCTCACTTCTCTCACCCTCTATATTGAATTGAGGGTGGAAGGAGAAGTGCGGGGCATTAATAGATAAAACATTAGTAGATAAAATGTGTATATAATATATACACATTTTATCTATTAATGTCCCCCCTCCCACCCTATTATATACACATTTTATCTATTAATGCCCCCTCACCCTTCCCCTTCCACCCTCTATATTGAATTGTTTATATATTTAATTACAATTCACCAACACTTTGTAAAAGTTATTCTAGATAAAAATGAACACTCCGTAAATTTTATTTCAATAAAAATAAAAATGAAGATTTGACAAATTTTTGTGGATGAAAGGTTTTAAAGATAATTTAATATATATACATTTTATCTATTAATGTCTCACTTCTCTCACCCTCTATATTGAATTGAGGGTGGAAGGAGAAGTGCAAGTATTACAGATAGTAGAGATAAAATGTTTATATAATATACACATTTTATCTATTAATGTCCCCCTCCCACCCTATTATATACACATTTTATCTATTAATGCCCCCTCACCCTTCCCCTTCTGAATTTCTATATTGAATTGTTTATATATTTAATTACAATTCACCAACACTTTGTAAAAGTTATTCTAGATAAAAATGAACACTCCGTAAATTTTATTTCAATAAAAATAAAAAATGAAGATTTTGACAAATTTTGTGGATGAAAGGTTTTGAAGATAATTTTAAAATCTTTTAAATTTCTAAAATAAAAAAACCTAAAACTATAAATTTAATATAATATTATCAAAATATATATATATATATATATATATATATATATATATATATATATATATATTAAATTTATCGTAATTAATCAGTCTAACCCTATCAGAAGTTGCCATTTGTTAATTTGTGATTGATTAATCTTCTCTTTACATGTGTCTTGACCTTCATCAACTCGCCCTCTCCAAACCGCGACTGGAGGTCATCACTCACTAAGACGGCAATATAGTCTCGTCTCTCCAACCCCTATAAGAAGTTGCCATCTGTTAATTTGTGATTGATCCATCTTCTCTTTGCACGTATCTTTGCCGACTCCAAACTGTGACTGGAGGTCATCACTCACTAGGCAATATAGTGAGTATAAGATAATCCTTACCTGTAACACTAATGACCAATCCCTTGCACCTATTGTGCTCATGGAAATTGATAGGGTCTACCTTGAGCTTATCAACATGTGAACGAATATGTCATGGAAAGCTGCTACACATTCAACAAAGCTCATGGTATGAGTCCCTGGGAATATGTGGGGAAGAATAATCAAACCAATCGGATCTTCAACAAAGCCATGGCCGCTCACAGTAGCGTTGTCATGTCTTCTTCCACGAAGATGTATGGTGATGGGTTTAAGAACATAAAATCATTGGAAGACGTTGGAGGAGGTACGGGCTCTTCCTTGTCCATGATTGTTCAGGAACATCCACACATTCGTGGCATAAATCTTGATCTCCCTCATGTCATCGCTACTACAATTCCCATCCCCAGTATGTTATATAATGTTCATCACCATCATACTTAACTTGTTCTTGCAATACTATGGCAAGTGCAAGATGATTTCTATAATGTTCTAATAGGTAATCAAATAGGTAATCAATGGGTGTTGCAAGAGTGGAGCATATGAAGGGCAATATGTTCAACCATAATCGGTGTAATAAGATAATTCTTACCTGTAACACGACAATATAGTCAGTATAAGATAATCCTTACTTGTAACACGACAATGTAATCATCATTATTGCACTCCATCCATTATTTCCCCTCCTTTGCAGATCAATTGAGCAAGGGATTATGCCCCTCATCCTTCTGAAGCTTTATGTTCTTCTTCTCTTTCCAATGTTTACATGCTCTTCTTCTCTTTCCAATGTTTGCACCACAGACGTCGGTGCTTGGGTTGGGAAGCAAGATCAACTTAAATTATATCATTGGATCACAGAGATGAAACAATGCAAGCAAGGATGCATGTTAGTGGAAGAACAAAGCGTTTCTTGGGGGCGAACTTTCCATCCTTATTACATTAATTTTCACGCCTTGTATGTGACTTGCACAGGTCGTTTCTAATCGTCTCTTCTTCTCATCTCAGTGGCCCAACTCGACAATGGAGGTTGAATCTGGGCTCATATCATGCGCTGAACATTTGGCTGGGTATAGAATTGTTCAAGGTTTCGATATTTCAATCAATTTGTGTAAAAAAATTATTTTATCCATGATGATATAGCCTATAAAGTAGAAAATCATCATCCAAATAAAATGTATAATATATTCTCTAACTAATAAGTTAAAAGAAATATATTGTTATTATACTCTACATTAACTTGGAAACCTGATTGCACAAAAAAAAAAATTGCACTATCTTACACACAACAATAGCTCTATTATATAGAGTTTTCGAGATCTAACTAATTCTTAAATTAGGAGGGGTTGAGAGAATATCTCAACCAATCTCTAACAACTCACAACAATAATGGAGGCATTATCTCCAACACCTCCCCTTAATGCTTACATTATTGAAAACAATACTCAAATCAAAATAAAAATATTTTTGAACTTTGATCTCTATCTGGTCTGGTCTTCTCTATCATAGACTATGCTCTTTCTCAACCATCAACTTCGAGCTACCACTTGCTCTATTTAAGATGCAATTTCTTTTGACCATCAATAATGTATTTGTAGGATCGACGATTCTAACTACCCTGAAAAATAGTCTCAATATTGAATCACTCTATGAACATACTTCCATCTGTCAAATACACAACAAACTATGTATTTTTTCAATTATATAGGAAAGCAGTCTAGATATTGAATGTATCCAATGGTCAATCATACAACTTGACCCTTTTTTACATATACAAACACACTAAGATAACCTATAACCACTGTTCTTGGAGCACCGAAGTACAACAAGAACCACCAACTTATGACAGACTGTAGACATAATCAAATCAGTGATGTGTTCTTACATGGCACCAAAGTACATCAAGAACCATTAACTTAGATTATGTTACTCTATTCTATAATTGGTTCTTCATCATATAATTTTACAAATAACTAATAAAACGCTTAGAAATACAAATTGCTATGCCACACTAAATGCCTGTTGGAAATCTCTGAAAGAAGCTCTTATGGAAAATACATCTGAATTTTAATCGTTCACTCATCATCAGACTTGGAGGAATCCACACATAAGCGCTTGTAATGTTGCATTGAAAAATTGAAGTGCAGCGATTTGAGAAATTGAAACCCTTGGTGCCTAGTTGTGACTAGTCCATCAATAACTCTGACAATGTATCCGAAACATTCAGGGAGATAAGATAGATCCCCCTCTTCATGAAACAGTGTGAAGACAACAAAGAAAATAATATATGAAGCAACTCCACCTCTTCTTCCCTCCTTCGGCTACGGCTCAACCAACAACCTAATCTTCATCACGTGATTCCTCTTGCCGAAAATTAATACTTCAACCATTCATTTGTGTGATAGCTCTTCTCACTCTCATGCATGTGGTGTATACAAATCTCCTAGTCCAAGAGAAGAAGACATGCACTTTTTTTTATCTGAAGAGAATCCTTCAAATCAAGTGAGCGAATTCTCGATTCCCTTTTATTGATGATGGCATTTCACACAAGAAGGGCCTTTTCAATGTTTGACAACAACTTTCCTCATTCACGATGACTCCACCAGTGGATGCCGCATGTAGCAGAAAATCTTAGTGAACAGTTCTTGAATTCTTCCATCAATGCCAATGATTGTAGATCTCCAACAGCACATAGCACAACCTTTTATA
Organism: Picea sitchensis; assembly: GCA_010110895.2. NCBI lineage: Eukaryota > Viridiplantae > Streptophyta > Pinopsida > Pinales > Pinaceae > Picea > Picea sitchensis. The sequence continues at coordinate 56,906 of SNQJ01S0057511.1, read as the reverse complement.
CTCAGCTCAACAAAACATGTGTTAAAAATTGTTCCACGCAGGTCTCCACTCCACACAAGACACACAATAAACTTCACACAAAACACACTCACACATTTACATATTTTGGGCCCTCCCGTGAGGGAGAAACAATCAAAGCTACCAACTCTGGTACCAACCTTGGAAGCCTGATTGCACACACAAAAACATATTCTATATTAAATTGCACTATCTTACATAACAATAGCTCTATTATATAGAGTTTTCCAAATCTAAGTAATTCTTAAATTAGGAGGAGGGGTTGAGAATGTCTCAATCGATCTCTAACAACTCACAACAATAATGGAGGCATTATCTCCAACACATTATTACTATTATTTAACAAGCTAAAAATATTCCAAGTTGCACTCGGTCTAAAAACTATATTTAAAATGGTTACGTGAACCAACAAATAACAATAGACGGTGATATTTAAATTTTAAGGAAGCCATTTTCCTGGTATCTTTTTCTATTATATTCATTTCATATGTAGAATTCATCTCAACTGCAAAATCAAATTCCTTGGGGCCAAAGTTTAGAATTTTTGCAAGTGTCATTTAATAGTCTTCCCAAGATTGTGAGGTGAAATGGTTAAGATTGTCGAAGTTGAAGGGGATTCAAAGCATTCGTTTGACCAAGTTGTTATATTTCAAGTGAGAAAATCATGGGAAACAACATTTTGTCGATTTTTCTTAGAAATGAAAACTAAATAAAAAGGATGGTTATTCAAATGATAATTATAAGAACCTTGGATATTATTGACTATAATTAAAACTTTCTATCGAAAAGGGAAGGAACACATATTGAATCAATAAGTGGTCCTTATCTTCTGGAGATGTGTTAATATATCAATCAAAAGTTCACCTATAAATTTAGGCATTTTCCCAATTAACCAAACTTTAAAAAATATATATCAATTAAAAATTTGACTATAAGTTTTGGCATTTTTCACATTGCCCAAATCTATCCAACTTAAAAAATATGAATACATCAATCAAAATTTCAAAACAAACTTTTACAACTAAATTATGAATCAAATCTTCAAAACAAAACTTTTATAACTAAATTCTTTAGAAATATTTGTTTATCATGAAATATTTTGATAAGTGATAATTTTTTTTTTTCCAAAAAAACTGTAAATAACATCATAATTTACTTTTTTTTAAACAATAAATATTATCATAAGACTTTTTTTAATTTTATATAAATATAAGTAACATCATAAAACTTTAATTCCACAATGAAAACATCAAAATGATATTGAAATTGCTTTTCAAATTCTAACATTAATGATCACACTAAAAAGTAAAGAACCAATATTACTAATATTTCTCTAATTTTTTGCTCATTGCCAGAAAGATGGAATAACTTGGTCATGGATGTAAGTAAATATGTCTCTGATTTAAACAATCTAAAATTTGATGATGTTGTTGGTGTTATCCTTAGCAAGGAAATGTGACGGAAAAACATAGTGAGATATCAAGTAATGTGTTGACCGTGGAGAATAGTGGAAGACAAAAGGATAGAGGAAATGGCTCAGGGAACTGTGGGAATTCTAGGAAGGGTAGAACCAAATCCAGACTAGTAAAGATAGAGTGTTGGAATTGTGGGAAGAAAGGACATCTGAAGAAAGACTGCAGAGCTCCAAAGAAACAAAGAGATGGACAACAAGAGAAAAATCAGGAAGAAAATGTAACAAGTGATGTGTTACAAGATGCTTTGATTCTTTCTGTAAACAATATTTCTAATTATTGGGTAGTAGATTCAGGGGCTTCTTTTCATGCCATACCCCATAGGAAACATTTTCAAGATTATGTTTAAGGTGATTTTGGACAGGTTCATTTGGGTGATGATGCACCATGCAAAATTGTTGGAATGGTCAAGGTATAAATAAAGCAAAAGAATGGAAACCAATGGTTGCAGAAAGAGGTGAGACATGTTGCAGATCTGAGAAAAAATCTAATTTCAACAAGGCATTTGGAAAGTGAAGGTTGTATATCTACGTTTACAGATAAGGCATGGAAGGTCACCAAAGGATCACTATTGATAGCAAAAGGAGAGAAGGTAGGTACATTGTATTTATGTACTGGTAACATTGACTCTTCTATCTCTTTAGCTTCTGCAGAAGTGGATACAACACTATGACATCATAGACTTGGACACATGAGTGAGAAGGGGATGCATATACTTGACAAAAGGAATTTGTTTCCAGATCTTAAAAAGGTTGATCTGGATTTCCGTGAGTACTGTGTTTATGGAAAATAGAAGAGAGTCAGATTTATCAGAGTCAGAAAGGAAAAGAAGAGTGAAAAATTGGAGCTTGTGCATATAGATGTATGGGGACCAACTCAGGTATCATCTCTTGGTGTCTCTCGTTATTATGTTACTTTTATTGATGATTCAACTAAAAAAACTTGGGTTGATTGCATTCGACAAAAATCTGATTTTTTTGACACTTATAAGAAATGGAAATATTTGGTTTAGAATGAGATAGGAAAGAGGTTAAAGTGTCTCAGATCAGACAATGGAGATGAATATTGCAGCAAGGAGTTTGATGATTACTATTCATACCATGGGATTCGTGGAGAGAAGATAGTTCCAGGAACACAACAAGAAAATGGTGTGTCAGAAAGGATGAAAAAAACAATCATGGAATGTGAAAGGAGTATGAGATTGCATGTTGGGTTGTCCTTACAGTTCCGGGCAGATGTTGTAGATATTGTTTTTTACTTAATAAACAGAGGACCTTCAAGCTCTTTGGATGGTGGCATTCCAGAAGAGGCATAAACAGGTAAAAAGGTAAACTATTCATTTCTCAAGACTTTCGGTTGTGAAGCACTTGTCCATGTTGATAAAGAAAATAGAACAAAGTTTGAGGCAAAATCCAAGAAGTGCACCTTTATTGGATACAATGTTAATGATTTTGGTTATCGCTTATGGGATTATGAAAATCACAAAATCATTAAGAGTAGAGATGTCATATTCAATGAGAAGTTCATGTATAAGGATCAGTTGTAGGGAAAGAAACAGGAAAATGAAAACATAGAATACACAGTGATTGATGAGATCACTGAAAAAGAAATTCAAAGGTACCAAAAAATCAAAATATACAACAACAAGAGCACCAAGTACCTCAAACTCTTGCAAGTGTTGTTAGAAGATCTACCGGGTTAAGTAGACCCCCTGAACGATACTCTCCTTCATTGTATTATTTATTGTTGATTGACTCCGGTGAACCAGAAATTTATGAAGACACAATGCAGATAGACACTAAAAGAAGTGGGAGAAAGACATGAAAGAGGAAATGGATTCCTTGGTAAATAACCAGACTTGGGACTTGGCTCAATTGCTTGCAGGAAAAATAGCATTGCAAAATAAATGGGTTTACAGGTTGAAGGGATGGAAGAAAAAAATGGTACAAGGCCAGACTTGTTGTAAAGGGGTTTGCACCAAAGAAAGGTATAGATTTTGATGAAATATTTTCTCTTCTTGTTAAAATCACTTCAATTAGGACTATTTTAAGTCTTGTGGTAGTAGAATATTTCCATCTCGAACAATTAGATGTAATAACAAATTTTCTCCATGGGGATTTGGATGAAGATATTATATGCAACAACCACAGGGGTATGAGGTCAAAGGGAAGGAGAATTTGGTACACAGTTTGAAGAAGAGCTTGTATGGCCTAAAGCAAGCCCGAAGGCAGTGGTATTTGAAGTTTGACAGGTTTATGACAGAACAAGGTTATAGTTGATGTCATTATGATCACTGTGTTTATTTTAAGAGGCTAGAAAATGGAAACTATATTATCTTGCTATTCTATGTAGATGGCATGATTTTTGTAGGGTCTAACATGCAGGATATAAATGTGCTCAAAAGGAAATTAACTAATTCATTTGCGATGAATGATTTGGGTGCGCTATCGCACAATTTGTACTTGCCCAAAGCCCAAGGAAAGTGGGACAAGATTGGCGTAACATGGGGGTAATCCTATCACTGTCACCTCAATAGGATACCCCTTTATGTTTAGGAGAAGGATAAATCTATTCCAAGGGAGACATCCCAAGAACTAGTGGGTTGATGAAGGGAAAAGTGTAAGGTAACCCACCTCTCTCTCTAGGTCACTCAAACTAGTTTATGTATTGAAGGATGAAGCAAAGGAATAAAAGGAAAGTATCTGCCGAACAACAAAGTTATAGCAAGAAACAAATGATATTAATGCTTCAACAAGACATCAAGTTCATGAAAATAAATTCTGGCAATCAATGTATGCAACAAATGACAAGTAGATGACAACAATAAGTAAATGATAACAACTGCAATATATTCCAGAAAGTGCACTTGTATGGACAATAAACTAAGATATTTGAAGTTTCAAATGATAACTCTAGGTCACATGTAAGTTCTAGAAATGTTTTGACCAGCAATAAACTTTAATAAGCTGCTAAGGATGGCTGTAACAATGATAATAATAGAAGCAAGTTAACATTAGTAATTATAAACTATATTATTAAGTTAAGTTAGGCTAGTAGGGTAGCAAGTGGAAGTTGAGTTTGAAAGTTGATGATTTTTCAAAAGGGAAAGAGGTGAAGACTAGTGCCTTTGTGGGGGTAATGGAGTCAATATGTGGCAACTTTCACTTGGAAATAGTAACAATAATGATTATATTTTTGTAAGTGAAGAATGGATCTTAGAAGAGTTAGCACCTTAAGTCTTCTAGGATCTAAAATTTAGGGAGGTGAGATACTAGAGAGTAGGCACTTCTAGGCCCTAATGCCTTCCTCCTTCTTAGACTATTGAAATATATTAAGAGCAACAACAAATACACAATGACTTCTAAAATGCTAGTACTTTAAGGCTTTAGAAGTTTATCTAGGTCAAATCACTTTAGTGAAGTCTAACAAATGAAGAGCAAATAAGTAGCACCTTAAGTCCTTTACTCCTAGGGTTTGTCAAGTAAGCAATTTCATAATATTTAACATGAATAAGCAAATATACCATAACCATTCAAAATGAAATGACAATTGGAGATTTGCTTACTTCACCAAGAATAATCAAGCAATAAAACCCTAGATTGCCAAGTAACTTCACCAAAAATGATCCAAGTTGCAAAATTGATCCTCCAAGATAAGTGAGCCTCACTATTGCATCAAAGAACTCCTAAATAAGGTGCAAATTTCAGACCACTTCCTCTTGTGTGAGGATTTGTTATGTCAAAATGAGAGAACTTTATCTCTATTTGTACAAAACTTTGACCCTTAATTAATTTTAGGTCAAATAAAAGGTTGACCTGGCCAATTTACATTAAAATCCAAATTTGACAGAAATAAAATTACTTATCATCTAAAGATATCTCCAAGGGTGATGTCATGCCCTTCTAGGGTGATGTTAATCCCTTAAGGTGGAATGTTGTGCCTGAAAGGTAGGGTGCATGGCCTCCAAAGGCCCCAGATGAAGCCCACACGTGCCACTAGGCTCATAAATGCCTCCAAAATAGAAACCCTAGCTTTGGATGACGTCTAGGGTCATGATGATGATGCCATGGGCCTTCTAGGGCCAACCTCCATGTGGAAGAGAAAGATACCCTTAGGTCTAGGTCTGTCAGGGTGCCTCCAAAAGAAATGTCCTTCTTTTTCTTGGTGCAAATCTTCAGTTTCTTTTTACCCCCGGCTGGGGTTGCAATATCCATCTATGGGCTTTAATCCCTCATGAAGGTTCGAGCTAATCATCCCCTCACATGTACATGTCCACCAGGAAAGGTCCTGCATCAACAACAAGTACAGACTCCAAGGGTTCATAAGTCACATGAATCATAGCATGTAAATCACATCCAATAATTAAATTACCCAAACATGTGCATCAAACCCCCCTTAAAATAGACAAATGCTCAAAGACGTTATGCAATTTGACAAGTTAGGTTTGGAGAAGGTGTCAGGGTGTCCTATTGGGCTAACCTTCCTTAAGTTTGGGGTGTTTCCTAGGTGGGAGATAATCAAGGTCATGTAAGTGTATGAGGTGGCATGGGGTAAGTGTTTGGGCATGGGGTGTAGTAATAATAGGGAAATGTAAGTCTTACCTATGGGTGCCTTTGTATAGGGCAAGTTGCACCTTGTCATAAATGTTATTGTTTCCCTAGCCCATTCATTGCCTTTTACTCTTAGATTTATTGATTTTGATATTTTCTTTTGTTTTTCAATGGGAATAATTGAGGGCCACTGTCCTCGATCAATGACCAGAGGCGACAGTTTTATCCACAAACATTTCACAGAGATGAGAATGTTGGCTTGTGATGAGACCCCTGTTACACCTCAAAGTTACTCATTACAATGATGACCTAATTGTCATCATTACCAATGTTGCAAGTGTCTCATTTTGACCGTAAGTGTCGCAAATACAATATTGTCATCTTGCCTATGTCGTTTCTCGAACAACATTACCAAGAACACTTGAAAAACACCTCAAAAGACTGGTTTTGAAGAGGAGAAATCATTTGATTGAGAGTACAAGTCTTTTGCCATGGAAAAAACCAATTAAAAATCATTTTTAAGGAGGAGTGCTCCCTATACACTGTCAGGGAGTGCCAATACTCCCTAGCCCTCTTTGGGGGCGTTCTCCAAGCACTCTGTGCACCCCTTTGAGGGAGCGCTAGCCTTTTTGAGCGAATTTTGGATAGTTGAGGAAAATCAGGGATAAATCCCATTCATATATGGAGTTTGTTGGATTTGAATTTGAGGTCAAAGTTTGATCTTGGGGAAGATCCATAAATGAAGGAGAAGAATCCTCAACTTATCCCAAATGTATCTTAAGTGGTTAGGCCTCTCCAAGCCTATATAAGGAGGCCTCTTCATGGTTAAAGGGAAGATAGTGAAATATTTAAAGCATCAAACCTATGATCTCATAGGCTAAGGAAATAGAGAAAGAGAGAAGCACCTAACTTATGATCTCATAAGGAAGGAAGACATCATTGAAGCACAATCAATTTGTGTGTGGGTTACTTGAGCAAGGGTCTGGACAAAGAGAGCTTGGTGAAGTTGTTGCACCTACATCCATGGCTGTAAGCATTTCACTTTGTTTTCATTAATATAAATCTACGCTTGGCCTATTTCCTTTAAAGTTTGTGTACATTTCATGAACTTGTTTCTTTTATAGATCCATTATGAAGTTAATCATTGATAGAGTAGGAAGTATGCCTCGTTGTTGTTGCTCATTATGTTGCAGGAATTTCTGAAGAACTTGGAGATCAATATCATTCTAGATCGAGCAAGGACAAACGTCGGTGAAGGTATTTACCCTTCTTCCTTCTTTTTCTTTGAATAGTTTATCTTCATGAAAAGGAATGTCAATGTCCATGTTAAGCACTTTTCTGTCTTGGCTACAGGAGTCTAGGGACCAAGAGAGAATCCACTTTTCCGCAAGGGGATTTATCTATAACATAAATTGGCGACTCCACTGGGGATCAAAGCTTTTAGTTTTGGTTTCCATCCTAGATCTTGTTTTGATTTTTTCTCATTTTTCTTTGATATTATTCACCCTGTGTCTCTTACTCTTGAATGTGTTGATTGGCTCTTTACCTCATCCCATACACTTTGGAATTCTGAGTTTGCTTGAAATTTTGATTTTCTCGGCATTTTTGTGAATTTTTGAAGCCCAACACTTCCCTGCCTTGGTTACCAAAGCACTAGAACTCCCTGTCAGGCTTACATAGAGCATCGTAAAAACACCAGTGCCATTAACACCAGAGTGCTCCCCCTTTTCTGTTAAAACTCTTGTAGGAGTGTAATCTTTGAGTTCATTTTCTTGTTGTTTGCACTTGCTCATAGTCCTCACAACCTCAGTACATCCTTGGTTTGACCTTCAACACCTTGATTTATGAGATTGATCACCTTTCTTTTTGGATTTTTTGGCATTTTTCTTTACTTTGAGCCCGTTTTTCTCCTTAGAAGATTTGGGTCATTGTGTTTCTTTCTTATCGTTTATCTGACTGAATGAAATCTTTGGTAAGGAATATCAGAGGTTTATGAATCTTCCCATTTGATCTTTGAAGTCAATTTTCCAACTTTTCTCTTTTTGTTTGAGCTTTTGGGTTCTTTTTGGCATTTTTGGTTTTTCTTGTTTTTGTTTCTTGCTTACGACGAGAGTGTGTTTTTGTTTATATGCATTTTCTCCTGATTGTTAAATATCACAAATCCTGAAGTCTGATTGACATTGGAAGCTTTGTATCACACTGATTATTAGTCACATTTAAACAAAAAGAGATATATTCTCGGGATTGGTTTTTTATTTTTAAAACGAATTTCTGGAAATTTTTAGCATTTTATTAGATTCCTAATTGAGAAACAAATTGCATGAGGATATTGCATCTTAGCGTTTGATAGTGAAAGAACATGTTTTCTCCTTCCCTTAAATAGACATTCATTGAAAGAAAATATTGTTTATCATTTCTTATGTATTTTTTGGGAATTGAGTCACAATACCATCAAGTTTCACTTTCATACACTCTTGAGTAAAGAACAATTGCAAAATTAATGCTAATTAAAATCAATCTAGAACATTTTTGTTTTTAGAATCTTCCACCAACATTAGACTAGGATTAGCGCTTTGGATTAGGTTGTGAGTACAAATCTCCAAAGTATTCAAAACAAACAATAACATCTTGCGATAGGGAGAGTAAATCCAATTGTCGTTTAAGATTTCTGGGCTCCCCCTCTCTCACAGGGGTTACACACGAGGTCGCATTCGGAAGAGCTACGGAGATTATCCCTCCGTGGTTTGACTGTTCATAGTAGTCAGATCGTATATTGGGGGTCACTTGAGGGTATACCCATGATTATGTGTGGGAGCCTCTCGAGTTGATTTCACTCTTGTTATCCTGCCCATACGTTCGGACTGGACTATCGACTGTACCCGCCTAGGGCATGACTGCGAGTTGGTGTCCTTAGTAGCCATAATCTTTAGGTACTTACACAAGGTGATGGTGAAGGGAAGTCTTCGTTGTACCTGGAGCAGACTGTGGTCAAACTCACTTGGGCTCCTTGGAGGGTAAATCCACAATTACTATGTGGAAGCTTGCACCAAGGAATAAGTTTGTTAAGCAGGTCACCATCATAACTGTTCCACCATATCCTAGCCCCTTTTTGACTTGGTCACGCGATGTTGGATTTCATCACCAACTAGTACGGTCATCGAGAGAAGGTTTTGTTTGCTTGGTTGGATTCCTAGATTTCTTTAGTGTATGTTGTTTCTTTTCGTTAGTTGGCCATAGATTGTTTCCGTAAAGTATTTGGTTTGGGAAATATTGACCCTCCACATCATTCATGCAGAATGGAAGGGCTACCCTCGAAAGATCCTGAGGGTTACCAACCTTTGCTTACTGATCCATCAGAGGGATCTCCTCAACAGAGTGAGGTCCAAGACACTGCCACTTCATAAGTGGAAAGAACTGACTCTTTAGAACATTTTCGAGTATCTAATTCTCTAGAGTCTTTCTGAATTCCTCACGGTTACGAGAGACGTATTCTCCGACTAAATTCATCTAGAGAACTTGTTGCTGACACTTATGGAATACCGATCGGACCTCTCACAGGCCCTGAAGGCGAGAATTACATTTTGGACCACTGATATAGTTAGAACCCCACCTCTCAGGGTGCCGGATATTTTCGTCACAGGAGAAAGTGATGATACACCTATCGTATCCCAATTGCCTGAAATGTCTGCTACATACACGGTACCCCTAGATCACTTTTCTGCTACACCCAGTAGTACGACTGTCATGTCAGACAAACAGTCATTTGGTCCTCGATCGACCATCTCTCTCCAAATGGCCCATTCCACTATGGTCCCGCATGTTGATACAATCCCTGCCAGAAATGTGATACCATCACAAGCTCCAATTGGAACACCACTTAGACCAAACCCATCACTTCCACTTGGGTACACAACTCTAAATCCTTCCATTTCCAACACTACCCAGGTTACATCCGGAGTTTCTGGATTTTCTGTTCCTCTTGGATATAATGCTGCTACTATATCTACACCTTTCTCTAGGGGAATTGGTCTTGGTGGCTCTAATTTGATTGGAAGCACTGGTCCTTCATTCCTTTCTGGTTTCTAGATCCCTCTAAGCACTCAACCTCCCATTGGAGGGAAACCTCCATATGGGGGGTAACCACCCGTTGGAGGGAAACCTCCATTTGGGGGGAAACCACCCATTGGAGGGCAAACTCCATTTGGGGGGAAACCACCGGTTGGAGGGAAACCTCCATTTGGAGGCAAACCTCCCGCTGGAACTCAACCTTCTCTTGGGGGGAAAACTCAACCTAGAGTCCATAACCCATTATATGGAAAAAGTGTGACACAAAATCCTTGGCACTTTCCTTTTTCGAGAAATCCTCTTTTCCCTGGGGGGCAACATCTTCAAGAGAAAAAACAACCTTATCCTCCTTCTGGACAAAATGTTTATCCTCCATATGGAAAAATCAATCATCCGACCTACAATCCTCAAAACCCATCGAGTTATCCTCCATATGAAAATATTTCTCAACCTTCTTTGAATCCTGGTTATACTGGTCATCAACAAATGTATGTAGAAGGACCTACTGGATACAATTATCCACCTAACCCAGTTTACGGTCCTACTGGTGTCCCTATGCCACACCAGTATCACCCTCAGGTTAATCGACAGCTACCATTTCTCACTACTCTAGATCTCCCAGACTTGTCTCGATTGACCAATGATCCTATACTAAATCATCCTTTTTGGCCAGTGATTCCTGCTAAATTACCTTCTGATATTCCGAAATTCGACGGTAAACCTGGAGAAGATCCAAATAAACATGTAATGACCTTCCATTTATGGTGTTCATCTAACTCCTTAATGGATAATTCTATCTGTTTGTGTCTTTTCTAGCAAACACTCACGGGCTCAGCAGCCAAGTGGTATATCGAACTTCCACGAGGTTCTTTCCAAGATTTCAACTCCCTTGCCATGTCCTTTCTCATGCACTTTCAACTACCCATTCGATACGAGATGGGTACCGAACTCTTGGCCTCCCTTCGTCAGACTAACTCTGTGCATATCTCTGATTATATTCATGAGTGGAGACGACGACGAAGGTTGATCAAAGAGATCATTCTTGACTAGTTATTGGCAGAATGGTTTACTAAATCAGTTTTACCCCCGATTGCTTGTGACTTTGCTATGGGTGGTGTAGTCACCAAGGAAGAAGCCATTTCTCAGGCTCAGTACTTAGATTTTGTTTATTCACAATCTGGTACTTTGTATGAGTTGATCCCAAATGCTCCCTGTGCCACTACCGATCCTTCTAAACCATCATCCTCATCACATGCGGATGGATTCATCGGCTCCGTCAAAAACCAACCTGCTTCCCAGTCGACTAGAACGAAAACTAGATCTACTCTGGCTCCCAGTTCAACCTCACTCTCCTCTACCTCCCCTCACACTCAAGTATCTGAGGTGAATGCAGTTTAGTCTACCCCTTCACAACTAATCGGAGGTAAGAAGAAGAAAAAAAATAACCGAAAATGAATAATCACAATGAACAACCCAAAACTCAAACTCAAACACTTGCTACCGAAAAGCAACCACAGCGGAAACCAAAGTTCCCATGTCTCATTTGTGGTGACGATCACTACACTCGAGACTGTCCGCATCATGATGAAGTGGCCCAACTTTTCAAAGGAATTTCTCAACCCGTTGTGCTCACTCAACCTTTTCTGCAGCAACAATCCATGGTCGCTCAAACCCCCACTCCTGGGGGCAGCTCTAGCCATCCTTCTCATGATGAAGCCTCAACAAGTGACCATATCTATATGTTTAATGGAATTGATTTAACCACTCACTCTACGACATACGACACACCAGTTAACCCTAACAAAGGAAAGGTCACTAACAGTACTTCACCGGATACATCACCATCCTTTGTCAATCCTCCCTCTGGCAGTCCTCCATTTGGATCACTTCAGATCGAGAAACCTACGTTCAACTCTATATTACACCCTCCCAAAAGAACCATCCGTAAATCTACTTTTAATCCTAGTTCACGTGCCGCCCAAAACTACAACATTGTTGAAGATTTGGCTCAAGCGCTGTGTGCTATGTCTGTGTTGGAAGTTCTACTGCACTGCCCAAGTCAACGTAGAATGATCTTGGATGCTATTGGTGCTTTTGATCCTAAGTCATCCAATAATATCTCGTTTAACTTGGATAACTTTAAGTCTCGACTCTCCCACCAACTTTCTTTTCATATTGATGTTGTTGTTCACAATCAACAAATTCACCGTACTATCTTGGATGAGGGAGCCTCTACTTGTGTCATGTCTTTGGATTGTTGGAAAATTTTAAAATCACCTGCACTTAACCAATCCCCCATGATGTTACGCACATTCGATGGGTGAGGTTTTCATCCTCATGGACTCTTGCAGTCCTTAGCTGTTCAGTTGGGCGGAAAAATCGTCTTTGTTGACATCAAGGTGGTCGATGCTCCCCTCGATTACAAAATATTACTAGGAATAAGTTGGTTTTATGCCATGAATGTCATCACTTCATCGGTGTTTTGATGTGTACAATTTCCTCATCAAGGAAAAATTGTCACTGTCGATCAGTTAGATTTTTGTACACCCGATGCTCGCGCCCCCGCTACCAACAATATTCCTTTTCTGGGAGATCATAAGATCACGTATGAAAGTGTTGGTGTAGGATTGTTAAAATATTCCACCCTTATGGGTACCTTCCCTCCACCACTTCCTCCTACCACGCATCACATTTCCACAGTCAATATGATTGCAACTACAACTTATCAATCTTTGGAATCATCCGATCCTTGGATTGTACCTAGTCCTCTAGAGTTCACTGCACTAGGTGACGCCATGCCACTCAGTCCAGCCGAGGCTTCATACACTTCTATTCAGTCAGCCTCTCCCTCCACGGATGACCAACATCTCTTGGCACCCGCCACTTACTCGATGCCATCATGGTTGAATTCCTTGTCCTTTTCTTTTGACTACATTTCCCAGATTTTTCCTTCAGACGAGTCCATTATGGAAATGCTTAGCATTGACGAAGTACCTTGGGATGATAACCATCATCGATCTTCTTTTCTTCCACCTCTCGAAGAAATTCAGGAAGATATACACTCTATCTTCCCCCCCCGTTGTTGTTGATTTTCCACAATCTCCTATACTTAGCCAAGATACTCTTTCTAAGGGGAAATTAGGCAACATTTCTTCTACGATCATTATTGATATTTTGATTAACGAAGGTGTCATGGAACACATCAATCTCGGTGCTACCTGTTCGCCCGGGGAAGTGGTTGCTTACACTGCTTTATTTAAATAATTTTGCGATATTTTCACTTAGAATCCATGAGCATAGTTTCGATTCTATGTGGCAAGCTCGTTAAAAAATGAACCGAAGCTACGAGCATAGTTTCTCCTCTCTATAGAAATCTTGTTAAAAAATGAAACAAAAATCTGGGGATTGAACCCGGGGCCTTGAGCATAGTTCTTTTCCTGTGTCAAGATCATTAAAAAATGAAACAATCACCTCTCCTAACAGGTTGAGTCTTTCTTTAGGTCTCGTATTTGAACCTTCCTTTCATCCACCCTTATCCGTTTTCTCCATCTAGTAGAGAAATTGGTGACAACCTCAAAGTCAATGAATGAATTGAAGCTTGGGGGGGCATGTCTCCAGCCTTTGATGATCATTCTAGAGTTATGCCACTAGCTTTTCAAGCCGGGGGCATATCAAGCTTAGTCTTTGTTCTTTCTCGTGCTCGTAAATACATGAGAATGTAACCGAGTAAACTTTTATCTCTTTTTTGGGATCGCATGGATAAACGAAAAAGGAACCCACTTGAGTCATCTTTAATCTCTTTTCAAACTCTCTAAACATGAAAAGATTTTTGATTGATCTTGTTTCCTTTCCCACTCGTTAAAAGGTTTGAAAGGGTGTCTTTCGAGTGATAATTTATCTCTTTTTTGGCCTCGTGAGACTAACATTACGAAAAAGGAAAACACTGGAGTCGTCTTTAAGGTGTTTTCTGACTCTCTAAATATGAAAATAACCGAGTTTACCTTCTCTGGACTCATTAAAAAATCATATATTGAAGGGCCCATACGAGACCAAACCCTTACTTCTCCTAGTTCGTTAAACAAAGGAAGAGGGACTTACCGAAGGTGAGTTATATCGAGCATGTGTTACCCTCCTCGAGCTTGTTAAATCAAAAAGAGGTACTCGTCTATATAGATGGGGGAAAAATTGAAGGAAGCAAGCCAAGCAGTTTTTGAGAACATTACCAGTCATCCTTACAGTCGCCCTTGAACACGACACTTTGTATTTTCACGCATTTTAATCCACTGGACCTATGCACTAAACCAATCATCTGAGTTTTCTTTACTCCTTTGGGTCACCCGACGAAAGTCACAGTATCCAGTGCCTTATTTCATTTTTGGTCCATGTCATGTTTCTGCTGATGTGCCCCAGTGTTCAAGGGAAGTATTTGCCTAAAAAATCAGCCATCACAAATTACTTTGTTTCAATACTCATGTCAATCCATGTTCAGTTGATCTACCAATTTAAATATCTGTGTCCATTTCGTGTCGTTTATGGGGGATACCTCAAGGCCCTCCTTCGATGAGTTTGTTCCTGTCGACTTCAACACTGTTAGAAAAACAGGACCGTGGAGCAATAAAATAAAACAAATACGGAAATAAAACACATACGATACACAATACAATAGAGACACAGATTTACGTGGTTCACCCAGTGTGGGCTACATCCACTAGAGAAATTGCCAGGTCCTTCCTTTATTATTATACAGCGTATGAAGGGATACAACCTACAACAAACCCGTTGTAACTTCCTCTTCTTTCTCTCACAGTCTTCTATCCCAGAATACAATATTCATGATTAACCATAGCTGCAATACATTTCCCTCATAAAAGAGGGTTGCCTTTTAGGGCAAAAACCCCTAACATAATCTCTACCGTTGGATCTGTGACCTTATAATGAATGGTCTAGATTTACAATGAAATCACAATATACATTTACAAGTCAATTTTTCCTTCGGGGGCTTTCCCCTGAACCTCCATCGGGGGACACTGCCCTTGAACCCCCATTGGGGCCCCGCTTGCCCCCAGACCTCCCAGCTGGGGGGATATCCCCCCCGGACCCCACAGAGGGGGTACCCCCCCCTCTGCACTCTCCTGCGTGGAAGAGTGTACATACTTCTGGGGTGTAAATACTTCATGGGGTATAAACACAGTTGAAAGCAAGGACCTCTGAATCAGGAAGATAATCAGGCTCCACAACCAACAATCTCCCACTTGGAGA
>SNQJ01S0057511.1:19012-37971 GCA_010110895.2 Picea sitchensis | reverse complement strand
CCCCCGCTAGGGGGCCGCTTGCCCCCATACCCCCCAGCTGGTGGGATAGCCTCCCTGAACCTCGCAGAGGGGGTACCCCCCCTCTACACTCCCCCACGTGGAAGAGTGTACATACTTCTAGGGTGTAAATACTTCATGGGGTATAAACATGGCTGAAAGCAAGGACCTTTGAATCAAGAAGATAACCAGGCTCCACAACCAACAAACACATTATCCAAGAACTAGACTTAGAAACCAGTTAGTACCTTGGGACCTACATGCCTCAATGGCAAGCCTCCTCACATCAGACAGTGGGTTTACATCATTGACCTCTGATCGGATGATTCCACAGATGTTCGACTTCAACTCATCCATTCACATTCGTTGGAATGTACTCGAGTACCTTGGGAATCATTGGCATCAATGGTGATCTCCCTCGCGCTTGTTAACAATTTACCTCATTGACCGGTAATCAAGTGGTTTATGCCATGTTTGACGTCAAAACATCTATTCGCATGGTCAAATTTGTACTACATTGAGATTGGTAAGAAGACCCTGGGTTGAGTTTTCACTCGGATATGTACTTTACCCAGGTTGTGGCAAAATTTATCTTGAATATTGACACACATACTGTTACATAGATCCACTTTGTATTGGTCCATGGCTATGTCTTGTAATCTCGTAGATCCACTGTGTATCTTTTGTGGCTACGATCAATTCATGTCATGGGAGTATATATCCACATTGTATCTTCAGTGGCTATACATTTGTATCAATATAATTATGGATATGCAGTGTATTTTATGCCATCCATACCTTGAAATTCTTTATCACTCAAGCATAGGTATGCTTGCATTGGGTTTGAAACATGTCATAATATTTGTTTGATGGTTTTTTGCAACTTCTTCCAGGTTCTCTGCATCCATACCCTTGCTCGAAAATATCTACAAAGTACTTCAGTCATCAATTCACGTCTTCTAACTTCGTACTTTGAGGGGAAATCTGTTACACCTCAAATTTACTCATTACAATGATGACCTAATTGTCATCATTACCAATGTTGCAAGTGTCGCATTTTGACTGCAAGTGTCATAAATACAATACTATCATCTTGCCTATGTCGCGTCTCGAACGACATTACCAAGAACACTTGGAAAACACCTCAAAAGATTGGTTTTGAAGAGGAGAAATCATTTGATGGAGAGTACAAGTCTTTTGCCATGGAAAAAACCAATTAAAAATCATTTTTAAGGAGGAGTGCTCCCCTATACATTGTCAGGGAGTGCCAACACTCCCTAGCCTTTTTTGGGAGAGTGCTCCAAGCACTCTCTGCACCCCTTTGAGGGAGCACTAGCCTTTTTGAGTGAATTTTGGACAGTTGAGGAAAATCAGGGATAAATCCCCTTCATATCTGGAGTTTGTTGGATTCAAATTTGAGGTCAAAGTTCAATCTTGGGGAAGATCCATAACTGAAGGAGAAGAATCCTCAACTTATCCCAAATATCTCTTAAGTGGTTAGGCCTCTCCAAGCCTATATAAGGAGGCCTCTTCATGGCGAAAGGGAATATAGTGAAAGATTTGAAGCATCAAACCTATGATCTCATAGGCTAAGGAAATAGAGAAAGAGAGAAGCACCTAACTTATGATCTCATAAGGAAGGAAGATATCATTGAAGCACAATTAGTTTGTGTGTGGGTTACTTGAGAAAGGGTCTGGAAAAAGAGAGCTTGGTGAAGCTGTTGCACCTACATCCATGGCTATAAGCATTTCACTTTGTTTTCATTAATATAAATCTATGCTTGGCCTGTTTCCTTTAAAGTTTGTGTACATTTCATGAACTTGTTTCTTTTATAGATCCATTATGAATCTAATCATTGATAGAGTAGGAAGTATGCCTTGTTGTTGCTCATTATGTTGCAGGACATTCTGAAGAACTTGGAGATCAAGATCATCCTGGATCGAGCAAGGACAAACGTCGGTGAAGGTATTTACACTTATTCCTTCTTCTTTTTTAAATAGTTTAGCTTCATGAAAAGGAATGGAAGTGTCCACATTAAGAACTTTTCTGTCTTTCTTATAGGAGTCTAGGGACCAAGAGAGAATCCACTTGTCCACAGAGGGGTTTCTCTGTAACAACCCCCTTTCTCTTGGCTATGCCACCAAGAGCCACTACCCTAGTTTGGTGACCATATTGGTGGTAGTGTCATATCACTACATGCCCATGGTAATAATAGGCCGACTTGTGATGATACCTCCTATCCACCAGCTAGTACCTTGAGTGTTTGTGTATCTTATGGGTCCCCTTTTTTTACTAGAAATATTTTTACTGCTTTGTCGGGAATCCCTGGGTGAGGCATCTCAAAGGTTTCAACATTGGATTTTAACTCTTTCCAACTACTTTTACCCTATGGGTCTTTAGCCCCTTCTTCCCATAAGGTAAGGTACAACGCTTCCTAGCGTGGCCAATCCTAATGCCCGAACAAAGGTATGGGGAGATGAGAGGGATAAATATGGAAAGTGGTAAGTATGGAAGGAACAAGCGATGACCTTTCATAGACCCACCTAGTGGCAACCCATCCTAAATGGAGATCAACTTACTAGGGCATCATGTCACCCTTCTAGGTATGAACAAGGAAAAGAACATAATCTCCAAGAAAACATCATGAAATGAAGAAGAATTCAATCCAACATATTCAAGTTCTTCAAAAATCAGAGTGACACATACCATGATACCTGGACTCATTACCTCATGGAGCAAGACTTACAGCTACTTTAGGACCAGGCTAGTGGGATGGATATGAATGCTACTGATAAATGGACTGCATTGAAGAAAAGAGGGGCTCTCTGGGGCCATGCTCAAGTCATCCGATTCTCGATACTCCATGTCTATGACCTATGGGCATTGAGACGTAATCTCCTTAGTTATCCCTAGTGTAGGGGATAACATATAGCTCCAACTCGGGGATATGTGATCACCATAGAGCGCATGAGAACCTCAACATCTCTGGTATGACTTGTGCCTTCTAAATCTCAATTAAAGATGTTAGTAATCCTTAGGGTGGTGATATCACCCCTTGTTCATATATCATATAATAAGAAAACAGAGATCATCTCTAATCTATCATATGATCATGAGCATGCATATATACATAATGAAACAAAACAATATGGAAATGAAACTACAACTATGCTATCATGATATGCATATGGTATATACAATGAATGAAAATGCCTACCTAACCTAACTTATATGTAGTTACCCATGTAGTCAAGTCTCGTCCCCTTGATGAGGTTTGAGGAGGCGTCCACTAACTGGCAATGGGAGTTTTCTCCCTTCCAGTGTAGATAAATAGTAGGCATCGTTGATTGAATTCATTCTGATTCTAAAAGGTCCAAGCCAAAATTATGCATTCCCTTTAACATTGTTAGGCTCACCTTTCTTAGTGTCCCACATCCATACCGTATCTCCCTCTTGATATTCTTTTTCTTCAAATTTTGTTGTTCCATGTATAACCCTAGTGTATTGTCTTGAGGGAGGAGTGTGGGATTCAACTGTAAGGACTTCTTCTTGACTTGGTTTAACCAATATATCATCATCCCCTTTCTTTAATAACTTGACACTTCCAACTTCTTTGTCCTTGTATTTATCTAAGAATTGTTGATACTCTTCTTTCTTTGGCCATTGTATCTCATCAAAATATTCCTCTGATGTGAAAGGCAAATCCTCTGGAGAAAATAAATAAAGTTTTTCCTTAATTGGCTCATGTTTTTCACTAATCTTAGTATCATTGTTAATTTCTTGTACATGGAACTTGGCCATTGGCATATTTGGAAGGCATGCAATTGTCCCATTTTTCATAGGCACATTGACTTAAGTTAAATCCATCTCTAATGTACCACCCAACATTGTTGCAAACTTCTTGGACAAGAGCATCCCCCATATATCAGGGACATCTACCACCATAATATCCATATGGATGACTCTCTCAGGATATTTACCAAGGTGTACTTCAACATTCTCAACTACCCCATGAGTGGGTATGGCCCTGCATTCAAAACCACACACATTTCTATAAGGTCATGTAGCCTTTACGCCTAGTTGCTCCATGGCTTTCAAAGACATCATGTTGGCACCTGATCTTGATTCAAGCATACAATTGTTAAGACATTTGTTATTTACCAGTAATGACATAAGGAAGGGTGGGTGTCCATCATATTGGACCCTAAAATGGTCTTCTTGTAACATAATAGGAGGGTCTATTGGTTCATCCAACGCGTTGAAAACTTTTCGAACCTTTCTTTCATGGATGGAACTTTGATAAATGTTGGAACGCGACCAAGTTTTGAGAGAACCTTGGTCATGTTTGACCATTTTTGGGACTTCAACAGGATGGTAAAAAACGGAGCACCTAGGTGAAGCGAAGATCGCGAGATCTCGCCCATTTTGCGGGGTTTTGGGTTTTAGGGTTTATGTAACGGGTATGGGATGTCAGCCCATGGGTTCATCCATGCTTAGGCCCTTTTGTAATGTATAAATAAGTAGCTAAGCGATGTAAAAAGGGTAACTCTAGCTAAGTGTTGTTTTGACTTGTGATTGGCTTTCTGCTAGAAGGTGTATGACTTGAAGAGCTAAGTGCAAGTGATTGTAAGAAGGCTCTGTGCTTGATAGGAGTTGGTTTTTGTGCCTTGACCTAACTTGAGGAAGGAGGATCCAGCGAGGTGCGCAGATCTCCTGTCCTTGCGGATTTGGCTCTGTGGCCTTATGCACAGGAGTAGAGGACTGTAAAAATCTTGAAGACTAATAAGAAGAGAAGAAGATTGGTGGACGTAGCCCCACACTGGGGTGAACCACATATATCCTGTGTCAATGTTCTTTGTGAAATGTTGTTCATGTTATTTATGTATCTATTTTCTTAGTGCATTGATATTGATGAATGATAGATAGACCCATTGATGCTTAGTACTTTATGAATGAATGTTAGATCTACTATGATGCTATGTGCTAAATGATTAGATGTGCTTAATCTTGATTACTACTATGCTGATCTATCATAAGAGTTAATCTTTAATGTGAATAAGAATCATAAATTAATGCATATTGTGGGCTAAGTGCTTTGTTAAGTATTGTGATCAAAGATTTGTGTCCCAACTAGGTTGTAGACACTTAAGTCTTGCAACACCCCCTACTTCTACCTTGGGTGATACTTCATCTGCTTCACAGGTTTTGTCGAAAGGGCCAGTAGTTAGGGTTTTGTTGGTGCATTGTTGAAGTGTTGAACCCTGGGTCTACCCCTGTGCCAACAAATGGTTCCATTGTCAGGACCTGAAACTGTGATTGCTGGGAACTGAAGAAAAGAGAAAAGTTATGTGTGTAGATCTATTGTTGTAGTGTGTAGTAGTCTACTTGACTGTGAAAGCTCTGTGCTAAGAAAGGAACTGAATCTGAAGAAAAGAGGTAAGATATTAAAGGTTTGTGCTCTGGTAAAGGTAATATAACTGGAATTTTTTGCTTCGAAAGTATGAATCTAGGTATGTTTGATAGATTTTGTCCTAGTTTGAAAACTAGGGAACAACTAGAAGAAAGAAGATTTGATCTAAATAAATCTGATAGAGATAGTGAAAGATACATTATTCCCATGCATAGAAAGAATTTTTGGACTAATAAGTGGATGTAGGAACCTAGAAAGAATTTTTGTAGATTGCATCACTGTGATCCCAGTGCGCAGTACAGGAAATGTTGGGGATCATTTAAGAGAAATAGATAATTGACATTGTGTTATAATTGTAGAAGATCGGGACATCTTGCTAAGGAATACCTTGGTACAGGTCCTATTTGTCTTTGTTGTAAAGTTGTTGGTCATGAGGTTTTGGATTTCCCTAGAATGATTGCTAAAGTTGAAAAGATGAACCTGAGACAAGAAAACTATGAAGAAGGTCAAGAAACTATGGATATGCTAAAGAACCAGAAAGAATTAGAGACTATATTATTACAGATTAAAGAAACACTGAATGATCATAGAGAGAAACACATGTAAACATATACTGTATATTGGATGAAGAAACACACGTAAACATTATTCAAAAAAGCACTTGGGAAATCTTGGGAAGGCCTGCTTTGGTACCGTCATTGGGAGTAATAGGATTGTTTAAAGGAAAAATGATAACCCTATGTGGAAGAGTTACTAATGTACCTATGATAGCCCATGGAACATCGACTGAAGAAGAATTTGAGGTCATTAAGTTTGTTAAGAACAACGCCCCTTTTGCACTTTTGCTAGGAAATACCTAGGTTGAGAAAGATTAGATCCGAAGGAAAGCAGAGAAAGAAGCTACAGAACATAAAAAGCAAGAATTAAGGGACTTCATGGCTAAGAAAATAGGGCAACTAATACAAGAACAAGAGGACAAGTCGAAGCAATAGAAGGCAAGAGAATTAGCTGTCAAGGTTGAAAGAACACAAGAAGGCTTAAAGAACTTGTCCATGCAGGAAAGAAGTGCATCCACCCCAGAAATAGTAAGAGAAGAAGTGTTACCTTTGAACCCTTTGAAAAAACCTCAGTAGTGCGAATTTACTATGCTAAGAGATGATAAGAATAAGCATAGAAAGAGGAATCTAGAGACTCAGATCACAGGAAAGAAGGAAATAAAGCTCAGCAAGAAGAAAGCAAAGTTAGAAAGACTATAGGAAGTTCCAGGAAATACTTCGCAGAAGGAAGTCTTGCAGAACTTGAACCTCGACGGAATAGCAGAACAACGCAGAATGACACTTCACCTCGGCGACACTATATAACCATTGGAGGCGTCCCAATTGTTAGAACGATGCTCTAGAATGGCTAGAAACGAAGTTATTTCCAGAAAGATTGCCATTGGATCGTTGTGACCGTACCACAACGGATGGAATTGTATTGATTGAGGCTATCCATTGGAGGAATCTGTTATGACGTTGCTTATTTAATCCATCGGACGCTACACCAGGACCACTTTTTGCAAACCGAGATATGTGAGCTAACAGAGAGCCAATTGCATACCATGTTGTGCTGTCTAAACCTCACCATAGATTCAATTACCTTGAGTTTCCATTCTCCTACCCAAGTTATTTGATTATGAGTGTGCATGTCGGGCGACTTCAGCGCAATAGAGAAATCTATAGAGCAGATCTTGATAGACCTCATGGCTGAGAAAGTCATGTCTGTAGGCATATAGGCATCATCGACGAGTGGATTGCAAGCATCCCCCTTGACTGCACATCGGTCTAACCGAACCGCGATTGAGAAAAGAAGAAATCACCGCGACGATCTGACAAATGCAAAGTAGATCCCGTCGGTCTTGCCCTACTACATCCTGCCTTTGGCTGGTGTGGTTAGTCATGGCATTGTCCCACATGAATTTGAGTACACACTGATCACTGCGTACCTCTCGAAGTAGATATGCGTAGTTGGACCACAGTTGGGACAAATTCCGACGCTCAAGATCAATGATTTCAACCTGGGAGACCGAAAGAACTATGCGATGCTCGCACCACATAGGTACCTGACAAAGAAAACTGAGAAGAAGCCCAATACAGTTCCCCAACCATGGATCAAGGATATTGAGAGATCGACGATCCTAAACATCATGAGTATCCCCCACTTCGGTAGACATCAGGAGGTTAACGCATGCGTTAAACTCCTCCTCTCATGCTACCATGGAGGCTTTCTCTGGTTAGATAGGCACGTGACTGTGGATCCAACCCCGATCCACCTCATCACTGGATTGAGCATGCAAGCACCAGACCCTCACCAGTTATACCCAGGAAAGACATCAGATCGCTCCCTGGCCCAACGCATCATAGAGGCCTATGGCGATGTGGAGAAGGGGAAGAGAGGATACAATATAGCCTCCATCCAAGATGGTGCAGTGCATATATCTTATCAGTTGATCACTAGAAATATTGTCAGAAATAACCAGCTGACACAAGTCATAGGGTTCATTGTGGACCTCGCAGGGAAGTGTGTCGAAGGGATGCAAATGAACTGGACGAGCTACCTTGTCAACTAGCTGGAGAAGGACTTCCTCAAAGCGTAGGACCAAGGTTATGAATTACACTTCTGTTGGTTGTTGATCCTCATTGCATTTGTCTCTTGGGAGATGCCAGAGGAAGCGACATTCCCTGATGTCGAATCATCAGATCCATTGGCCGCAAGGTTCACCACCTTGTGGTATATGAGAGATATGGCGAAGCAATGGAAATGAAATGCAGTGTTCCACGCTTAGTACCTACAACTCACACGTGTCATTGAATAATTCCCCCGAATGACCCCGAATACCTTGCATACGTACAGGCCACTAGCAAAGTTCTGCGTAGACCGACACTTCATCTACATGCGTGCAGGGATGAAAGCAAGGAGGAGCTACAATCCTACTACAAATTGACTAATGAAGACATGGAGGAGATAACCAAGGAATGGCCAGCCGAATTCCTTGTACTAGTTGAAGATGAAGACTCTTCAACCCCGACATCATCGGAAGTCCTTTGGTCACCTGGACTAAGTATGATGGAAAGAGAAGCGTAAGGAAAAAGAAGAAAAAGGAGGAAGTGCAAGACATAGATAGTGAAGAGAAGGAAAACGCATTGGAGGAAACTGCGCCTGACTCACCTGAAGGAGGAGGAGGTGGCAAAGTAAAACAAGAGGAATAAGGGGAAGAATACAAGAAAGAAAAGGGCAAAGTAACACCGCCAAAGGATCCCCTTATAGAGGCCGAGATGTCAAAGAAAAGGAAGGTTTCTCTGCAGAAACCCTCAGCAAGGAAGAAGACCCGAGCCAATAAGCCTCAGTCACAGAATGTGCTCATAGTGGATGACATCCATATCATCATCACAATTGTAGAATATGCCTCAGATGACATACTGCAGAGACACAAAGAAAAGCAAGAAATTCTATATGACAGAATATAAAAGGAGCTCAAAGACATCCAATAAGGTATCCAGTTGAGCCGTGTAGTGTCTACTACACCATCTTCAATAGAAAGTGCATAATTGGGGGATGAGCCCACCCAATTACGAAGGCTAGCAGATGCAACCGAGGCTCAACTTTGTCGAGTCCAAGAAGAAAAGGAGTAGACCACAGAGGCCCTGAAGCAAGAAAAGGAGGAGGCCTTAGAGAAACTTCGGGTTGTGCAGCAAGATAAAGATGACATTAGGGAGAAGTTTGAAGAAGACAAAGAGAAAATATAGAAAGATAAAGACAAGCTTCTCGCGGAGCAGATTGGGGTTAGAGAGGTAGTGCCTAGAGAAATTCGCTCTATGCCGAGATTGGCACAGATGGAAGAAGAGACAACTGAGAGCCAAGAGGGGAAGCTCACTGAGGCCATTCAAAAAATTCAAGCACAAGTAATAGAGTTATAACTTCAAGAAGTGACGAGCACCCCACAAGAAGTGTGAGATCAGAGGGAAGAAACTGCCAGGAGCGCAGTAGAAAGAATCAGGATGTTGGCTTCATAATGTAAGCAACTAAGTGCTCGAAGTGCGCATACCTATGAGCACCTTGCAGAAGATCCAGAGCTGAGGACATTGGAGGCACAACTCTAGGAGGCGAAGCAATAGGCGTCAATTGTGCAAGCATAGATGAAGCTGCTTAATGTAGTGGAGAATATGAAGAGGTTGCAAGAACAGTGCGCAGTTCAACAACATGTCACTGCCATCAAGACTAGAGTTATGGAGGTGACACAGAAACTCCAGCTGGTACAAGACGAAGCCTGCACACTTTTTGAAGAGATTGAGGGAAAAGGATCATAGTTGGAACAGGTGATTGCAACAGTAGAACATCGCCCAGAAGGGCCTGTCACTGAAAAAGTAATTCAGGAGTTCGTCGAGCAGGAGGCTCTAGCGAAGCAGCAAGTTGAGGCAACTTGAGATAAGCTTGAGGCTTTCGAAGCAGTATTACCCAGATCAGAGTGATTCAGGATGAGTCATAGGTGAGTGTTGGGGGCCTATTGGCCCTCGACCAAGTTTTGAGAGAACCTTGGTTGTGTTTGACCATTTTTGGGACTTCGAGAGGCTGGTCGAAAATGGAGTGCCCAGGCGAAGCAGAGATCGCGGGATCTCACCCATTTTGCAGGCTTTTTGGGTTTTAGGGTTTATGTAATAGGTGTGGGATGTCGGCCCATGGGTTCACCCATGCTTAGGCCCTTTTGTAATGTATAAATAAGTAGCTAAGCGATGTAAAAATGGTAACTCTAGCTAAGTGTTGTTTTGACTTGTGATTGGCTTTGTGCTAGAAGGTGTACGACTTGCAGAGCTAAGTGCAAGTAATTGTAAGAAGGCTCTGTGCTTGATAGGAGTTGGCTTTTGTGCCTTGACCTAACTCAAAGAAGGAGGATCTGGCGAGGTATGCAGATCTCCTATCCTTGCATAGTTGGCTCTGTGGCCTTGTGCACAGGAGCAGAGGACTGTAAGAAGCTTGAAGACTAATAAGAAGAGAAGAAGATTGGTGGATGTAGCCCCACACCAGGGTGAACCATGCATATCTTGTGTCAATGTGATTTGTGCAATGTTTTTCATGTTATTTATGTATCTATTTTCTTAGTGTAGTGATCTTGATGTATGATAGATAGACCCATTGATACTTAGTACTTTATGAATGAATGTTAGATATGCTCTGATGCTATGTGCTAAATTATTAGATGTTCTTAATCTTGATTACTACTGCGCTGATCTATCATAAGATTTAATCTACGATGTGAATAAGAATGATAACTTAATTCATATTGTGGGATAATTTCTTTGTTAAGTATTGTGATCACAGATCTATGTCCCAGGTAGGTTGTAGACACGAGTCCCGCAACCCCCCCTTCTTCTACCTCGAGTGAGACTTCATCTACTTCGCAGGTGTTTCTGAAAGGGACGGTAGTTAGGGTTTTGTTGGTGCATTGTTGAAGTGTTGAACCTTGGGTTTGCCCCTGTGCCAACAATAACTTCCTTAAATGGGATGGTTATATGCATTTTGGATAATGCACCCTCCAAATCAAATTTCAATTCAATCTTGTCATTGTTAGAAGAATTTTTCGGAAGAAGTATGTTCATAGGTGGAGGTTTTGGTTGTGAAGTTGTAGGTCTAGTAGGGAGACGTTGGTTCATCCATTTTTGTCTAGTATACACCTATAATTCTTGTTTCTTCAACTTCTCTTTTGACTCTTGCTCAAGGTTATTTATTACCTCCATCCTATCCCTCCTGGTTGCTTCCTTTATGCCCTCTTCATGTTCTTCAAGTGTGATATTAAGGCAACATTGTGGCCCCTTAATGGCATGGTCGATAATATTTACTTGATCATGTTCAACATTATTTAGAGGGCATTGATGCTCCCAATGTGACTCTCTGCATCGCAAGCACCACAGGTTCTCCTCAACTATGTTTGTGGGGGCTAAAATATTAGGGACTTCTTGATCATTCTTAGCGTTGAAACCTTGAGCACCCCTTTGGAATTTCCCCTTATAAGGAGTTCTAGGAGATTGTTGTTGGGCTCTTTCTAGATTGAAAATCCTATTCATCATTAATTCTTGAGATTTTACCATGCCATCTACAGTCAATTGTAACTTTTCCAAGCTAGCACCAATATCTGAAGCAGACTCAACATTGTGGTCTACTTTGGGTTTAACATCCATCTTGACTCTTAGGGAAAAGAAAGGTTCTACTTTGGATGATGACAGGTTATTTTCAATATTCATAGCCATATCATGGGATTATTTGATTGTTATAGGATCTTTTTCTCTGACGAGGAAACCCATTTTCCCTATAAATAATTTGGTATAAAGAAAGAGAAGAAAGTTGTTTGAAGGGTGATGGATTGATGGGATTTGTTGTATTAGCCTTTCAAATTTATCATGAAATTCCCCAATAGTTTCATTTTCAGACTTTGTGATGTTTTTGAGCTTTGTTAGTAGCATGTTAGGGTCTTCCTTGACACTCCATATTTTGAGGAACACTTCCTCTAATTTATCCATAGATGTAATACTAGCGTCAGAGAGACCATTATACCATCTTCTAGTGCCATCATAGAGGGTAGCAGAGAACAATTTCATTTCTAAATAGTTTGCATCATCATTTGATGGGATGAAGTTGAAAAAAGGCCCAGAAATTGCTCATATGGTCCTCGGCACTGACTACTTCATTACTAGTGAACTTAGGCAACCACTTCTCATACCTAGGGGGCATTTGTGCAGGGTACCCTGGAATGTTTGTCATGTCTAACAATTTAAAAAGTTTGGATGACCATTATTTTTGGTTATTAGTCTGATTTAGATTAAGGGTCTGAGTTTGTGCATTAGAAATTCTGTTTAAGGGAAGATTTCCTCCAAACAATGATTTTACAATAGGAGTGTCTTAGAGAGTCTTTATTCTGTAAGACTTGGGAGGATTGGTATATATCCCTGAACTTTGTGGAGTCTCGAGATAATCTTCTTGAAATTATCAAAGGGATGAGGAGATCACCCTCAGTGGAGTCACTATATAAGCTATGTGAAATGTAGGCTTTGGATAAAGGCTTACCGAAAAAGTGTCGTTCGAGGAAAATTGACTCAATGTTCCCTGACAATGACACCAAAAATGTTATCACACAATATGTACTTTCCCAAAGTCCAAGGCAAGTGGGACAATATTGGCATAACATGGGGGTAATCATATCACTATAACCTCAATAGGATACCTCTTTCTATTTAGGAGAAGGATAAATCTACTCCAAGGGAGACGTCCTGAGACCTAGTGGGTTGATGAAGGGAAACGTGTAAGGTAACCCACCTCTCTCTCTAGGTCACTCAAACTAGTTTATGTTTTGAAGGATGAAGCAAAGGAATAAAAGGAAAGTACCTGCCCAACAACAAAGTTATAGCAAGAAACACATTATATTAATTCTTTAACAAGACATCAAGTTCATAAAATAAAATGTTGGCATTCAATGTATGCAATGAATGATGAGTATATGCCAACAATAAGTAAATGATAACAACTTCAATGTATTCCAGAAAGTGCACTTGTATGGAAAATAAACTAAGATATTTGAAGTTTCAAATGGTAACTCTAACTCACATGCAAGTTCTAGAAATGTTTTGACCATCAATAAACTTTAATAAGTTTCTAAGAATGGTTGTAACAATGATAATAACATCAACAAGTCAAGATTAGTAATTCTAAACTAAATTAGTAAGTTAAGTTAGGTTAGTAGGGTAGGAGGTTGAAGTTGAGTATGAAAGTTGATGATTTCTTGAAGAGGAAAGAGGTGAAGACTAGTGCCTTTGTGGGGTTAATGGAGTCAATAGGTGGCAACTTTTACTTGGAAATAGTAACATCAAGGATTATATTTGTCTAAGTGAAGAATGGATCTTAGAATAGTTATCACCTTAAGTCTTCTAGGATTTAAACTTTAGGGAGGTGAGCTACTAGAGAGTAGGCACTTCTAGGCCCTAGCACCTTCCTCCTTCTTAGACTCTTGAAATATATTAAGAGCAACAACATGTAGACAATGGATTCTAAAGTGCTAGTACTTTAGGGCTTTAGAAGCCTATCTAGGTCAAATCACTTTAGTGAAGTCTAGCAAATGAAGAGAAAAGAAGTAGCACCTTAATTCCTTTACTCATAGGGTTTGTCAAGCAAGAAATTTCATAATCTTTAACATGAATAAGAAAATATGCCATAACCATTCAAAATAAAATGACAATTGCATATTTACTTACTTCACCAAGTATAATCAAGCAATAAAACCCTATATTGCCAAGTAACTTCACCAAAAATGATCCAAGTTGCAAAATTTAGCATCCAAGATAAGTGTGCCTCACTCTTTCAACCAAGAACTCCCAAATAGGGAGAAAATTGAAAATAACTTCCTCTTGTGTGAGGATTGTTATGTAAAAATGAGAGTAATTTATCTCTATTTATACAAAACTTTGACCCTTAATTAATTTTAGGTCAGATAAAAGACTGACCTAGCCAATTTACATTAAAATCCAAATTTTACAGAAATAAAATTAATTATCATCTAAAGACATCTCCAAGGGTGATGTCATGCCCTTATAGGCTGACATTGAGCCCTTAATGTGGAATGTTTGGCATGAAAGGTAGGGTGCTTGGCCTCCAAAGGCCCCAGATGAAGTCCACACGTGCCACTAGGCTCATAAATTCCTCCAAAATAGAAACCCTATCTCTGGATGACATCCAGGGTGATGATGATGATGTCATGGGCCTTCTAGGGACAATTTCCATGTGGAAGAGTAAGATCCCCCTGGGTCTAGGTCTGCTAGGGTGCCTCCAAAGGCAATGCCCTTCTTTTTCCTGGTGCAAATCTTCAGTTTCTTTTTACCCCCGGCTAGGGTTGCAACATCCATCTATGGGATTTAATACCTCATGAAGGTCTGAGCTAATCATCCCCTCACGTGTACCTGTCCACCGGGAATGATCCTACAACAACAACAAGTACGCCCTCCAAGGGTTCATAAGTCACAGGGATCATAGCATGTAAATCACATCCAGTAATTAAACTACCCAAACATGTGCATCCAAACCCCCTTAAGCCAGACAAATGCTCAAAGACGTTATGCAATTTGACAAGTTAATTTTGGAGAAGGTGTAAGGGTGTCCTATTGGGATAACCTTCCTTAAGTTTTGGGTGTTTCCTAGGTGGGTGTTGGATTACTGAGAGGGGGTGTGAATCAGTAATAATGTAATTATAATCCTTTTTCTCCAAATAATCCAAGTGTTATATCAATGTAGAATTATTATCCAATAATGAGCAATAAGAAATAAACAATCACACACATACACAATACACCAGTGTTTTACGTGGAAACCCAAATCAGGAGAAAACCACATAATTTTTTTTCTTATATGTCTTGAAGAATTACATTCATTGGAAGCACCAACTTCCTTTCTTTTCTAGCTGCAACTGGAAAGAGGCTCCAACCCCCTTGTTTCTTAGGCTACAACCTGAGGGAAGCTCAAACTCCCCTATTATCTGGCTACAACCAGAAGAAGGCTACAACCCCCTATGTTCTCCGACTATAACCAAAAGGTGGCTACAACCACCTATCCTTGCCCTGTCCAACCGCCCTGAAGTATAAGTAGAATGATGGAACCACTGTCAACCTGTCAATGTGAGATATACTGTTGTACAACTGTAACAACCTGTACCACTGACCCGTATCCAATCTGTACAACTGCCCTGTAATCAATCTATAACTAAACTGAACATGTATTTACAAAAATATAACAAACACGTGACCTGTAGTGTTGCAGCCTGCGTATGTATGTGCCCTATATGTTATGCAGTGCGCATATGTACGTGCCCTAAATTTTATGCAGCCTGCATATGCCTTCTAGAACTAGGGTTTCCTTTCACTTGAAAATTTTAACCCTCTATAACTTCTTTCATATAGATTTGTAACCTATCACTATATCCAGAATGTAACTGTACCCTGTGCATGCATTCTCATTCACTCAGGACAAGTATGTCTCTCTCTATTGATGTGCCATATAGGTGTATGAAATCATGAACAAGTATACTTTCCCTCACATGATCTTAGTCATCAAACCCTTTTTGATATTCAGCCTCTCAATACATCAACAAATACAAGAATACAAGCTCTCAACCATGTACCATAAAAACCCTTAGCCATATGCCAAGAAATAAAAGATGTGCCTCACAAGAAGTATCAATGATAAATATACCAGCATTGTATTTCTGTAGGTCTAACTTATGCATAAGATTCCATGTACCCACTAGTCTCTCTATGGAGAATCCTCAAATCTCCATTTCCATTCCTCATGCATACATCAAAATCCAACTATTTATAGAAATAATACATACCTTTTGAAAAATTGGATGGATATGATGTATCTGAGCACTTTAGACCTTCCTGGGAGCTTGATCTCAGAATCTAGAACCTCTGCATCTTCATCTTCTCAAGTTTCCATGGCTTTACCAACATGTACTCACCCTTTACAAAGCCAACCCGCGTACTTACGCTCCCTATACATAGACAACCCCCGTACTATATGCACCCTTTGCACAGATAGCCCATGTACGCCTCAGAAAATAGGGTTTTCTGTAAATCCAAGAATTTCGCCATCAACCCTTCGTGCTACCTCAAACGTTCACCACTTCAGATGTATCCACAAGTATTTACAAGAATCTTTACAGAAGAAAATAGATATACAATATGTACAAGTGTGTGTATAATGAGTGAGTTTTGCCTCTTATTTATGCCTTCATGTAGCCTTACACTTTCCTTATTTTAGGGCTTCTTCATTTAAAATAATTTCTTTTGCAAAGCACTTTGACCCTTGGGGGCTTCTATAAGACTTATGAGGGGTTCTCCAACTTCATATGGTCATAAATCTCTAATCGTGAGGAGTTATGTGATGTTCCACATGCCACCGGAAATAGCATGACAAGCACTATCCATATAGGATAGTTTCACTGACAAAATCATTGTCCTTCATCTCATTATTCCACAATTAAGCATGGTTTCTATCACTCCGCAAAGCGTCTTCTCGTGAGGGATTTCACCATAAGGGGAACACTTTGGAGTTCATCCATATTTACTTCTTATAAACCATGACAGACAATAATGAGTCATCTTCACATCAAACAAACTTGGGTCCATTACCCAAACCTTTGTGCTACGGGGCTTTCTTCAAGGGTTGACATCAATGACAACCAACCTTAATCAACATTGGGAGCCAATCTAGGTCATGTAAGTGTATGAGGTGGCATGGGGTAAGTGTTTGGGAATGCGGTTTAGTAATAAAATAGAAATGTAAGTATTACTTGTGGGTTCCTTTATAGAGGGAGAGATGCACCTTTTCATAAATTTTATTGTTTCCTATCCCATTCATTTCCTTTTACTCTTATATTTATTTCTTTTGATCTTTTTTTTTGTGATTCAAGGGAATAATTGAGGGCCACTGTCCTGGCTTGATGACCATAGGTGACAGTGTTATCCACAAAAAAATCATGGAGATGAGAAGGTTGGCTCGTGGTGAGACCCCCTTTCTCTTGGCTATGCATCCAAGAGTCACTACTCTATTTTGGTGACCAGATAAGTAGTAGTGTCATACTAATACATGGCCATAGTCATAATATGCTGGCTCATGATGAAACCTCCTATCCACCAACTAGTACCTTGAGTGTTTGTGTATCTTATGGGTCCCATTTTCTTACTCGAAATATTTTTATTGCTTTCTCTAGAATCCCTGGGCGAAGCATCTCAAATGTTCAACATTGGCTTTTAACTCTTTCCATCTACTTTTACCCTCTGGGCCTTTAGACCCTTATTCCCACAAGGTAAGGTACAACCCTTCCTAGCGTGGACAATCCCAATGCACAAACAAATGTAGGGGGAGATGAGAGGGATAAAAATGGAAAGTGGTAAGTATGGAGGGAATGGACAATGACCTTTCATAGACCCACCCAGTGGCAACCCATCCTAAAGGGAGATCAACTTACTAGGGCATCATGTCACCCTTCCAGGTATGAACAAGGCAAAGAGCATAATTTCCAAGAAAACGTCATGAAATGAAGAATTAAATGCAACATATTTGTTGAAAAGTCAACAAGAAACATGTGTCTAATTTACTTTTCCCTCAAATAAATTGGACAATAAATATTAATCTATTATCTCATTTATAACTGAGTGATTTGGAGTTGTAACAGAATTATAAGTGTAGTTAAGTGAGTTAAGCTCAGTTGTACTAGTTGTAACTAAGCTTTCACTAGTGAGAGTTCAGTGAATTAATTATTCATTAATTCACAATCAGTGAACTCACATGCAACTGAAGATTCACCACAGTTAACTACATGCATGTCAGATCCAGTGGAGACCCAGTTGAGATAACAGGTGAAAGGGACAATTTTTCTATCAGTTGTGATTTGATCACACATGCAGTGGATATGTTTATGAGCATGTGAAAACTAGGCAATTCAACGATTGTGAGAATTCCAATTGCAGAGATTGTGCAGATGAGGCAGGCTGTTTGGAAATAGAGAATTGGCACATGTATTTGCTGATTTGTGTATGACAGTGTGAGACGATTGTATTTTACTAAGAGCTCTTGGATTAGAGTTTCATATGAGATTGTTTCATGATTCATGATATACATAATATATGATAGTGGGGTTTTTAGCTTTACACTTTCCCAGAAAAACTTCTGTGTTATGTGTTCTTGATATTTCACTTTGTGATCGTGGTTTTAATTTTCTGCAAGAATAATAGTAGAAGCGATTCTGTATTTAATAGTGGAATATAATTGTTAGATCAGGAGAATCACATGAAATACTTAATTTGTATTGAAATTTCTACATGGTATCAGAGCCACGGAGGCCACGGAGCCACGAAAGTGAGGTGCGAACATAATAGTATTTTCGCAGGTCCCGTCTCTAGCAGGGTGCAAACCTTAGTACTGAAAAATACACACATTTCTGGGAGTAGAAATTATCGCACCCTACTCAAAGGAGAGGTGCGAACTTCATTGATATTCTCACAGGCTGCTTAAGGAAGAAGTGCGAACTTCCCTCACCCCATAGTGAAGTATAGTGCGAACTGTTGGAAATACAATAACAACTGAGAGGGGGGGTGAATCAGTTGTTTATAAGCTTAAACAATTTTATACCTTTTAAATTATTTTTAATATTCCTTCAAGTGATCATCAACAACATGTAGTATATGTACAGTAAAAGTAAAACCATCAGTCACACATAAAGTACACAGAGAGACAGATTTTCACGAGGAAACTCATAAAGGGAGAAAACCTCTTCTTCTTCGAAATGATAGGCAGTCTTTTACAGTTCTGTACATCATTTATAATTGAGCACCAACTCAATGTGAGGCTGCTACCTCTGTTTTACAAGATGCAACTTGTTTGAGAGCTCCAACTCTCTTGTTTCTCTAGCACCTACTAGAAGGAAGCACCAACTCCCTGAGTATTCCAGCACCAACTAGATGGAAGCACCAACTT
>SNQJ01S0057510.1:39601-54330 GCA_010110895.2 Picea sitchensis | reverse complement strand
ATAAATTAATCAATGGCTCACACATATAGTACACATATATTTATGCTGGAAACCCTTAACCAGGAGAAAACCAACCTTCCTTGGTGTTGCACCTCTCAAATATTCATTGTATTAATTTCACCATTTGCAATACAATATATAGAAAATATTTTAGATATTCCACAACTACCAAAACCTTATTACTTTAATCCAAGATTAATTTAGAAAACTTCTAAAAATAGCAAAAAAGCCCCAAATTGTTTTTTGGGTTGTTGCCCCGAACACTCATAACCAAAGGGGGGGAATCATGTCCCCCCACCCCTCCAAGGACCCCCCTAGGAAAGTGCTTGATGCACACGACACAAAGAGAAAAAGGGGGTATCATCAAACGCAATCGTCAAATCTGACACACCCCCACACATACATGCAAAGAATATAACACCTACCCAACATTCTCCCACTTTTTGTTTTCTTTGCATACATGGAGTCAAATGATTACATAGTCAATAATATAGGGAAATAATGTCCATTATTTATCTACACCAGGAGAACTTCTCGAAGCTCACTGACTTTGTCAATGAGTCTGCAACATTCTTCAAAGTGTCTACCTTTTCCAACAACACCTTTTTTTCTTCAACAATATGTCTCACAAAGTGATACTAAACATCAATATGCTTTGTCTTTGAATGATAAGCTGGGTTATTTGCCAGGAAGATTGCACTCTGACTGCCACAATATAACCTTACTGTTTGTTTTACCAACCCAATACATGAACACAATCTCTGTAACCATATTGCTTCCTTGCATGCATAAGTGGTTTCCATGTATTCAACTTCTATAGTTGGGAGTGCCGCTACAACCTATCTTTTGCTCATCCAACTGATTTCTCGTCCAAATAGGTTAAACACATACTCACTTGTATATCTTCTATGATTCATATCTCCAACCCAGTTTTCATTAACAAACCCATGTATGTCCAACACTTTGTCCAATCCCGGTCTTCCTTGGTAGCACAATCTATAGCTAGAAGTGCCATGAAAATACATGAAAACCCTCTTTATTGTTGTCCAATGCTCCTTCCCTGGTTTTGACATATATCTTCTAAAATATCCCACTACATCTACAATGTTTGGTATAGTAAATACCATTGCATACATCAAACTTCCAACTTCACTAGCATATGGAACACGAGACATGTCCTCTTCCTCTTCCTTTGTCTTGGCACATTGATATATAGATAAATTTACACCTGCATGAATATGAACCTTAACTAGTTTACTTTCCTACATATTAAACCTATGCAATATCTTCTCAACATATTTTCTCTGATTCAACCAAAGTTTCATGTTTGCATGATCTCTTTTAATCTCCATTCCCAAAATGTAGTTAGCAACATCGAGATCCTTCATGTCAAATTTGGAGGATAGTTGTGATTTAACCTCCTTGATAACATCCATGTTAGTTCCTACTAGCAACATGCCATCGACATAAAACACTACATAAATGAAGTGATTATGAACTTGATTGGCATATACGCAGTGATAAACCCTGCTTCTCACAAATCCTCTTCCAAGGATGTATGTCTCAAACTTTTGGTAGCACATCCTAGGTGATTGCTTCAAACCATATAGTGAATTATTTAGCTTGCAAAGTAGCTCTTTCTTTCTCTTCACTGCAGATCCTTTTGGATGCTTCATTTATATTTCTTCTTCCAGATCCCCATGTAGGAATTTTTTATTCACATCTATCTATTCTATTTCAAAATCAAAAGTAGTAGCAATAGATGAAAGAAGTCTAATAGAAGTTAACTTGGCAACAAGAGAAAAAAATTCACCAAAGTCAATTCCATCTACCTAGGAATAACCTTTTTCTACTAACCGAGATTTTTATTTCTCCACTTTCCGTTCTACATTAAACTTCTTCTTAAATGCCCATTTGTTTCCATTGACCTTTCTTCCAGTTTGCAACTCAAATATATCCCATGCCTCATTCTTATCCAAGGCATCCATCTCTTCAATCATGGCATTCTTCCAGATTTTACTATCATTTGAATTCACTGCTTCCTTGACAGTTTTGGGATCATCATTAGTAATAGATAGAGAAAAATTGGCATGAAAATCAGGTGGACTATACCTTTATGGTTTCCTTGTTTCCCTCATTGATCTCCTCAATACTGGAGTATGAGGTTCTTCTTCTTCTGATTAATCTTCTTTTGTTGGTTCATATTTTGTATCATCCACCTCAAACTCTATTTTCTTAGGTTCTTCTTGCCTTGGTAGGAATTCCTAT
Organism: Picea sitchensis; assembly: GCA_010110895.2. Taxonomy (NCBI): domain Eukaryota; kingdom Viridiplantae; phylum Streptophyta; class Pinopsida; order Pinales; family Pinaceae; genus Picea; species Picea sitchensis. The sequence continues at coordinate 52,062 of SNQJ01S0057510.1, read as the reverse complement.
TTGGGAACATCTTTAACCTCTCTAAAAAAAACATCTTGACTATAAACAATTTTCTTAGTTTCTAGGTTCCAAATCCTATAACCTTTCATACCATATTTATAACCAATATACATTTTTCATATTTATTATCCATTTTACTCCTATTTTTCTTTTGAAAATGTACATAAGCATCACGACCAAACACTCTGAGACATTCAAGATAGGGTTTCTTACTGGTCCATACCTCATGCCAAGTTATTTCCACCAACGCTGACGAGTGTAATATATTTACCAGGTAACATGAAATACCTACTTCCAATACCCAGAATTCATGTCCTAACTCGACACCACTGAGCAGGCTCCTTGATTTTTCCATCAACGTCTTGTTCATCCTTTATGCAACCCAATTTTTTTGAGATGTGTATGGAGTAGTCTTCTTCCTTTATATACTTCACTTCTTATAGAACTCTTCAAATTCATTCCCACATAATTCTCCACCATTATCTGTCCTCAATACCTTTAAGTTCTTCTCTGTCTGATTTTCTACTAGAGCCTTAAACTCTTTAAATTTATCAAATACCTCATATTTCTTTCTGATAAAATAAATCCATGTGTTCCTTGAGAAACCATCTATGAATGAAACACAATACACAAATTTACCTAGTGATGAAACAAGCAAAGGTCCAAACACATCATTGTGTATCAACTCTAAGATCCCCTTTTCTCTTGTAGCACTAGATGGGAATATTACTCGATTATGTTGACCATATATGAAATGTTAAAAAAAATCAAAATCCACGGTGAAATTAGGCATATCTTTACCTTGTAGTGTTTGAAGGCCCTTTTCTCCAAAATTTCCCAGTTTTTTATGCCAAAACATGGTATTCTTTCCAGGGAAAATATGGATATTGTCTTATTTATTTCTCTTCTTAGGGACAACATAAATATTACTCCCACCTGTATAAGTGATTCCCAACAACTTTTACAAAGTTCCACATCAAACTCCCCTCATCAACACCATTTCTCTGACCATATTGCAAGTTCCTTTTCCCAATAAAGTATCCAAACTTGCATAATCCAACTTACTTACATATATTAGGCTCCTGGATAGATCTGGGATGTGTATAACTCCAAGGAGAGTTCTAATCCTTCCATCTTTCAGAAACACCTTAACCCTTCTATGCCCCATGATTTTGGTTGTCGATTCATCTCCTAGGAAGAAATCACCACCATCATACTTTTCATATTCACTGAACCACTCCCTATGAGGAGTCATATGAAATGATGCACCTGTGTCGATCAAACATACATCACGATCTACATGTGTACCTGTAGATGCTAGGTAAACATCATCTCCTTATTCTGTGGAGGTTTTCACCTCTGTGGAAGAGGAATCATTATATCCCTTTGCTTTATCAACTTTATTAGACCTACAATCTTTCTTATAATGCCTTGCTTTACCACATTTCCAACATTTCCTCAAATATTTTCTCAGGTTAGATCTACCTTTAGATTTAGATCTCCCCCCCCCAAAGACTTATTTGTATCCATATCTTTTGGATGACCTCTTACAAATAAACAATTTTTTCTATGACTATCCATGCTTTTATGCCCCATCTCTTCCGATAATAAGGATGAAACCACATCCTCATACTTCAATGTAGATTGAGTGGTACTATCAATTTCTACAACCAGATTATCCTAGGAGTTCGGAAAAGATAATAGAAAATTAATACACTTATCTTTTTTTGCAAGTGTAATATTAACAAATCCAAGTTAACTTACCAAAGTATTGAAGACATTTAGATTCTCTGTCACAAAATCTCCATCTTCCATCTTAAGATGATACAACTTCTTTCAAAGAAACAACTTGTTTACCAGGGACTTTTACCGATACAAATTCCTCAAATTTTCCCATAGTTCCTTGGCTATTGATACTCTTGACACATATAATAACACCGAATCAACCAAACAAAGTTGAATCATACTCCTTCCTCTTCTATCCATATTCTCCCAATATTCTTGCGACATACCAGTAGATTGAGTACTAGTAGTTTGTGTGCTAGTAGTTTGTGTACCAATAGGTTGTGTACCAGTAAGATGTTTACTAGTAGGTTGTGTACCAGGATCCACAATGATCCATTGTTCCTTGTCTACAAGAAGATACTCCATCTTGAGCTTCCATCGCTAAAATATTTTACTGTTGAACTTCTCAATCTCGATTCTAGAACTCCTTGCCATTCTCTTTCAACACACAAATCACCACTGTAAATATTCCACTAAATATAGGCTTATCAAAGACCCAATATAAAATTGATCTATCAAGACCGAGCCAAAACCTCATCAAAAAAGGCATCCCCCTGAAGAAAAAAATGTTCTCTGATACCAGATGTAAGTTTTAAACCTATGAAGTAAAAGAATGCATATAGATTCTAAGCAAAACATAAATTAATCAATGGCTTACACATATAGTACACATATTTTTACGCTGGAAACCCCTAATCAATAGAAAACCAACCTTCCTTGGTGCCACACATATCAACTCTTCATTGTATTAACTTCACCATTCACAATACAATATATACACAATATTTTAGGTATTCCATAGCTATCAAAACCCTAATCCCTTAATCCAGGATTAATTTAGAAAACCACTAAAAACAACAAAAAACGCTAAAACAAAAAAACCCACCTAAAAAAATAAATTGGGGCATTGTGATGAAACCCTTTGGTTCCGTTCTAGCACCCAGAGTCGAATGCTTTGTGTAAGTAGGGGGGAGTAAATCGTCCCACCCCTGGCACACCTTAGGAAAGATCCCAATGCACACAACACAAAGAGCGAAGGGGGGTATTGTCAGATGCACTCATCAAATATGAGACACCCCCCCACACACATGCAAATAATATAACACCTACCCAACGGATAGACCTTTTGTTATAGCATGATTTTCCTCACCCTATGAAATATTGCATAGAAGGCCTTTTTCCATTTCCCTATGCAGACTTGTCATCCCTATTTGTAAATCCCAGAGCTAAAAATACGCATTTTTCCACATGTACGCACCTTGCCTACTATAAAAAATGTGTATATGCAAGCTACACCACTACAACCGCGTACATCAGGATTTGTGCCCAAAAATGAAAATTGATGTCGAGTTTCAATGTCATGACATCATATCTACAATATTTGGCCTTCCATATACTGGAAATGTTTTGACTCGACCCTTCAATTCCATTTGAAGGATATAAATGGGCCAATTCTGAGCTATGGAAAGGAGGAGAAATAATTCAACTTTGAGAGCAAAGTTGCTCTAGAGAAATTATTCAATTCATATTGAGTCTACATCCCTTTGTCCTTTAAGTCTGAACACAGTGTTCAGCCCCAAAGCTCTTCCCTTATTTGATTGAGAACTGCATTGTCTCTCTTCTATGAGCTTGCCTTTGGTGGGTGATTGAAGTGGTGGAGGCCCAACTAGAAGGAACTTAGTTTCTTGGTTCTGAACCATGTCGACACAGAAGTCTGTAACATTTTCACTTATGTTGATCATATATTAATAGAAATACTCTTTTCCCATCCAATTGATATCTTGCAATTATTTGAATGATTATTCCATGGGCGTATTTTTCATGTTTATTAATGGATTGTGTTATTGAATGTGATAACATAATTTATTATCACCATATGCTTTCTTTGAATGGTTGTTGAGGACTATTTGCAGGTATATTTCTTTGGGTCAAGTGCTCGATGGTGGACTTCATCGAACGTCTGGACGAGGTAGGCCTTTTATCTTGTCTTTCTATCATATTTGTTTACATAACATACTTGAGAATAGAGTTGATTTCTATAGACATTTCCATCTGTTGTGGTTTACCCTTGCCATAGAGAGATTTTCCTCGTAACAAAATTGGCGACCATACTGGGGATTGAATCTTCTTGCTTAGGGTTTGGAGTAATTTTCTCCTTAGATTTCTCTCATTCCTATTGCATTTCTTGTCGTATCATTGCTTGATAGCCTCTGTTCACTCTGGGTTTGAGTTTTTTCAGCCTTCTCCCTTGCCTGCCTTTATTTTTAAAACATATACATGGTTTTTGGCTTGACAGTCGCGTATATACGCGGGATGTCCCTCTGCAAGATGCGTACATATGCTCTGTTTCCTTGAGAATTCGCGTACATCAACCTTCTTTGCTTGTTTGTTGGGTTTGTTGGTTGTTGGGTGGGATTTGATGCTTTGTGAGTCTTCTTGGGTCTCTGTAGTGACTGATAAGTGTTTGTCGGATGTCACATGAAACCTGTCTTTGGTTGAATTTCTGGGCGAAATCTTTCTCATCGTATTTTCATTTTGATTGTCCTTGTACATTGGGATGGGTGTCTTGCTTCTTGGTATCCTACTTGAGTTATCTCTTTCTATACACAATAGAGATTTATATATCAAGTTGTTGTTCATTCCATGCATTTTATATTTTCTTATATTGAAAATACAAAAATATTAGGCATTTTGATCTTTTGAGTCTTTTTCATTATCTTAGTGCATGTAATGAAAGATTGCATTTTTACTTCAGAATTGTAGAGTCGAAATTGAAAATTGCATTGGTTTTAAGAAGCATATCATTCATTGAAAATTGAAGTTAGGACTTTGCATTATATTCATATTTACTTTTCTTGTTGAGTCATAACATCATGAGTTTCACTACCATAACTTTTTGAGTAAGCACGACCACTAAAATTAATGCTATAATTTAAAATTGATTAGTCACAAATTTATTTTATAGGGTGCACAAACTAGCTTAGGATTTAGTGCCTTGGAATAGGATTTTGTGAGTAAACTTCTCCAAGGAAATTAAATTGGCATATGTGTCTGAAAAAGGGAGTGGAAAAATCCATTGTATAATTGGTAATATCAGAAGGCTCTGCTCACACCAGAGTTAATCATGAGGTCACACAAGGTTGGTTGAAGGGATATCCCCTTGATACCTTCTTAGCATCAAGGATATTTCTAGGGATCTATTCATATCTGGGGATATTATTAGTGCCCTTACCTTTGTGAGAGGCAGTCCTTTCAAGGTTTCAGGATTTGCTACCCTTCCCATACGGTGGACCTGACTTATGACTGCTCGCTTGTGCATAGATTATACATTGGTTGCTTATTTTCTTGACTTAGGTGCCACATAGGTTACTTGCAAGGGTTATTCTGCTGGTACCCTGGGTCAGATAAGGGTCAGACAACACACAAACTTTATGGAGGATTACCTCTCCGGGGGGATTTGACCGACTGGTTGTTAAGCTCATAAGGGCCCTTATAATTGATTATGTTACCTCCTATCTTTAGCAGGGAGTCTCAGGACCCTCTTGGGGGAGACATACCTTCTTTAGGGAGGGAGGCCACTTTTAGCCACTTTACCTCGTTTGTGTGCATATTGGCCATTTTATTTTTGGTGTGCTCTTTGATTACTAGTTAGACCTACGATTTATTTTTTGTATCTTGAGTCTTAAGTCATCGTGGAGTCAGACCAACCTACTTGCTGGTCCCGTCGCTTGTTACAGTTACCACCAGATTTCGAGTCTTTTCCTTCTAAAAGGCGTAGAGTTATTAGATGTGGTACACACACCTCCACTGTTCAGACTTGTGATTCTACAATGATGAGTACTGAACCTAGTCTTCAGAACACTGGGAGCCCTTCGACTCCCACACCTACTATAGTTAATGGCACCCCTTCGAATCCCGCGACCATAATGGTTGTAGTGTCGGAGGCACCTATCATTACTATGGCTCGGCCTGTAGTGAATGCCCAATATCTTGCCTCGATCCCCTTTGGGTCTCTTGGCCACTCATTGGGATATAATATCCAGTCCATCCCTATGGCCTCTAGTCATTTTTCCTATGGTATGTCAAACTTTGCTTCACAGTTTTCGAACTCCATCCCAACTAATGGCCCTAATGATAGCATTGGACATGGAGGCACTAAACCTCCTTACACTCCATTTTCATTTTGTGGTTCTCAAATCCCTCAAACGACTCCTAATATGGGAGACATTCTTGCTTTTAATCTCGGGTCTAATCCTCTTGATTCTGGGTGGAGCAACCAACCTGGCGGACAAGCTTCTGCTCAAGTTTCGTCCTATACCCCTACCTCCTTGGTGTTGATTCCGAACAACAAGTTTGGCATGATGAATCCATATCTATCCTCCAGATTCACACCCGGAGGAGGTCCGTTTCACGCTTTGGGCAACCCCCAACCCCGATCCAATCTGACTGGGGGCAATTTTTATAACCCCAATCAGAGCATTCCTACTAGAATGATGCCTAACCAACATTTTATGAATCATCCTGGAGGAGGGTCTTACAACCCTGGACAATGTCATGGTGCTTACCAGAACCCTGGATGGGATGCAGTTCCTCAAGCACAATCTTTTGAGGGAGCTTGGGGCCAGATGCTGCAACCCTGTATCCCTTTTATAGCCACGCTTAATATGCCATACTTGTCTAAGTTTATGAACGAACTTGTGAGTCATGATCCTACATGGCCCCCCATCCCCACCAAGATTCCTTCGGACATTCCTAAATTTGAAGGTAAGAATGGCGAGGATCTTGGTGATCATGTCACCACCTTTCACCTATGGTGCTCCTCAAATTCCCTTAATGACAATTCTATTCGGTTGAGATTATTTCAATGCACCATCATTGGGGTTGCTGCAAAATGGTATATCAAGATACCTAGGGGGGCATATGGGACCTTTAGTCAGATGGTGTTGGTATTCCTTAACCACTTCCAATTGCCAGTTCACTACGATGGTGGTCTAGAACTTCTGTCGACTTTACGCTAGGACACCACCACTCATATCTCAGATCATATCCAGGAGTGGCATAGACGAAAGAGGTTGATTAATACCTCCATACCCCCAAACTTTATTTTAGAATGGTTCCTCAAGTCTTTGCAGCCTCTTGTCTCGAAGGATGTTGCTACATCCGGGGTTACCACTAAGGAAGAAGCGATTTTAAAATCCCAACAGTTATATATTATATATGTTCAGTCTGGGATGTTGTACCACATTCTTCTGGACACACCGTGGTCAACTTATGAACCTAGAAAAAATCTCATACCTCATGCCGATGGCATTTTAGGTTCCACCAATGTGAAATCCGTAGACTCAGTGACAAGCCATTTGCAAGAGTTTTCTCTAAACCAGTCTGCAGGAGGGCCAACTTCGTGTGTGTCTTCTAATCCCACTCAGTCGGCGTATGTATATTCTATGAAATCGTCAACTGACCCAAATGGTATCCATTAACCAGGAAGGAATAAGAAGAAAGGACGTAATAATAGAAAGGGTGGGAAAAATAATAATAAACCCAAGGACAATGGTAATAATGAGAAGACAAATAATAATGCTGGAGAGAGTAAGAGAGAAAGACGTAAGGTGAAATTCCCTTGTAAGATTTGTATAGATGATCACCTTACTCATTTATGCCCCAAAATTGCGGAAGCTGCGAGGCTATTATCTCTACCACCTATTGTGCTGACGAATCCTTTCCCACACAACCAACACATGGCCTCAAACTCCTAAAATGCCGAAAATGTGACTAGTGGGAGTCAAAACTCGTCGTTGCAAGACGATGGCCATTTTTGTATCAATATGGTCGATGCAAAAGTTCATGTAGCCACTCAATCTTGCGATTATAGATCTTCATAGGCTATACCTGGTCTAGAATATCCTCCTCCTCCTTTGGAGATTCCTTTACAGATCGAAAAAATCAGAGCCACCACCTCGTATTCCGAAAGGAGTATTCAAGCACTCTACCCACAATCCAAATGCTAGAGCTTCTCAGAACTATTCTATTGTTGACGACCTGGGTAAAACCCCTTGTGCGATGTCAGCTTTGGAGGTACTCCAGAAGTGTCCTTCACAGAGGAATTCCTTGCTATATGCATTAGGATCTCTAGAACATAGTGGCTCGAAAGTTATCAAGTTTGATGTCACAGATGTGAAGCCTCGCTTGACTTACCATGTAACATTTCAAATCCACATGGGGTACTCAAAGTATACCATCAAACATGTGGTTGTTGATGAAGGCGTTGCTACATGTGTGATGTCCCTGGTCTGTTGGAAAGCTCTTGGTTCTCTGACTCTTTCTAAATCGTCGAACATGTTGACTAATTTTGACAGTCATTCCTTCCACCCTCACAGTATTCTCCCTTCCTTTCAGGTCTAGTTGGGTGGGAAGATGATAGAGGTGGAGGTTGAGGTAGTTGATGCACCTCTTGATTATAACTTGTTACTAGGACACAATTAGACCTATGTTATGGTTTCCATCATGTCATCCTTCTTCCATACTCTTTGTTTTCCTCATGAAGGGAAGACCGTGAAAATCGACTAGTTATCCTTTGCGTATTTTAGTCCTAATGCATCTGTTGGACCGTCGATCCCCCTGATCGACAATTCTCAACTGAAAACTGAGAATATCGGTGTCAGAATGTATTATTCCCTTATGGGTACTTTTGACTTCATGACACTGATTCACCATGTTTACGCCATGTATAATAGGCCCATTTTGACAGAGAGGTCCATTCCTTTCCGCACTTCCTATTTTAGTGATCCGTGGACCCTACCTTCCCTAACTTCGTCTTGTGAAGTTTAGTCGCATGCTGGAATGGCCATGCCACTATCGACAGTGGATATTGCGTATCAATTTGTTCTTGACTCTTCCACCGATCCCGATCCTGTTACCTCGCAGATGAACGAGGAGGATCTTGTTCTTAAGCCTGTGTGGGCCACTTCGTTGTCTTATTCACATGAATACTACGATGGGAATTTTCCCTCGGACGAAGCTATCATCGAAGCCATGAATGGTTCCAACAAACCTTGGGATGCTATGCATCATCTCTCTTATTTTCTCCCAGATCTTGAAAGAATTGAACAAGATGACTTTTGATATACTTTGAGTGAGATAGTCGGTCACACCGTAGTTCCACTTGATACACACGACATTTATGCTAAAGGAAATATGGCGAGTATTTATCCTACTGTCGTGATCGATATCTCTCGTACCCCTGGAAAGATTGAAAATGTACATATCGATGTAGATTGTTCGCCAGAAGAAATCATGATCTAGACCGAACTCTTTAAAGAATTCCGAGACAAATTTTCTTGGTCATATGAAGAGATACCAGGAATCAACCCTTATCTTGTCGAGCATGATATTATAACTTATCCAGATGCGAAACCTAATCGACAACATCTTAGAGTTGTCAATCCCAAGAAGGCCCCTGTTATTAAGGCAAAGGTAGAGAAGTTACTTAAGGCTGACTTCATCTACCCGGTTCCCTCGACTGAATGGGTATCCAATCCTGTTCCTGTGAATAAGAAGCAAGGAACCATCTGTGTATGTATGGAATTTCGTGACCTAAACAAAGCCTGTCCTAAAGACAACTTCCCGATACCTTTCATCGATCAGATTCTTGATGAGTGTGCGGAAAGAGAAATATTTTCTTTTATGGACAGATTTTCAGGGTATAACCAAATTCAGATTAAACTCGAGGATCAACACACGAAAACATTTATTTGTCCGTGGGGTACTTTCGCATACCAGAAAATGCCTTTCGGCCTTAAAAATGCCGAAGCAACCTTCCAATGTGTTATGACCTTCACATTCCATGATCTTAAGCATATAGTAGAAGCTTACCTTGATGATATTGATGCTCACTCTCGTAAGAGAGCGGATCACTCTATGCACCTTCAACTTGTTTTTGAAAGATGTCGTTACTATAGAATTCGATTGAACCCTCATAAGTGCATCTTTTGCGTTAGTTATGGTCGTGTTTTAAGATTTCTAGTTTCCGAGGTGGGGATCATGGTAGATCCGTTAAAGGTTGAGGAAATACTTCGATTGCCTCCCCCATGCACTATTCGACAACTTGAAGGTTTACAGGGGAAAGCTAACTTTCTACATCGGTTTATAGTAAATTATGCCAATATCACTAAGGGTTTCATGTGCCTTTTGAAGAAGGACACCCCTTTTATCTGGGATGAGAAAGCCCAAGAGTCCTTCGATGCTTTGAAGAAATCCTTTGTATTGGCGGCTCTGCTGAAGTCTCCTAACTACAGTAGGTATTACTTGATTTATATCACCGCGACCAAGGAGAATATTGGTATGGTTTTGGTTCAGGAGGATGATGAGCTTCATGAGCATGTCATCTACTATCTTAGTCGAAACTTAGTCGGTCTTGAGCTTAATTATTCTCACGTTGAAAAGCTAGCTTTGGATGTCGTTCACGCATTCCAACTTTTACGTCATTATATATTGCTTTGAAAGACTACTGTGGTGGCCGATGCCAATCCATTTCAATACGTCCTTACCAGGCATATCATAGGGGGAAAATATACTAAATGGATTGTCATTTTACAAGAATTTGATCTTGATTTTGCTTCTGCGAAATCGAATAAATCACTAGTCTTCATGGAGTTAATATCTGAATTTCCATGATTAGATGAGGATGTTATCCATGTTGATTCGTTTGTAGATGAACACATTTTCCTTGTCTCATCGTCCGAACCTTGGCATGGAGACATTTTTATCTATCTTCAAACTTTGAAGTTCCCTCATTATCTCTCGTGATATGACTGATGATGTGTAAGATACCAAGCTAATAATTATACCATCGTCAGAGACACTCTGTATCGTTGAGGAATAGAAAATATATTGTGCTATTGTTTAACTCATGGGGAAGCCGAGTCAGTTATAAATGATTTGCACAGTGGGGCTTGTGGTGGTCATCTATCCGAGCTTGCGACAACCCATAAAGTTTTGTGAGCTGGTTATTTCTGACCATATATATTTAAAGATTGTGTTGAAGTGGTTAAGAAGTGTCACCCCTACCAGGTGTTCACTTGGAAAATACACTCGCATCCAACCCTTCTTCACCTAGTCATTACCGTTGGTCCCTTCACCAAGTGGGGGGTGGACTTCGTGGATTGCAACCCAACTTCGGCTGGGGGGAATCAACACATTATCATGGTCATTGACTAATTTACTAAGTGGTACAAGGCCATGCCTACAGTTAAATCTGATGGGAATACTGCCACCTTCTTCGTATTCAATCAAATTATCACCCGGTTCGACATCCCAAGTGATATTATCATTGATCATGGAAGTCACTTTCAAAACGAAATGATGGAATAACTAGCATCTAAGTTGGGGTTTAAACATGGTCATTCTTCTCCTTATTACCCCCAATAAAATGGGCAGGTAGAGGCCGTCAATAATTCTCTCAAGACCATTTTGCAAAAAACTGTCAACTAGAGTAAGTCTGATTGGCACATTATGCTATATATCGCGCTCTAGGCATACCGAACCTCGGTCAAGACTGCCACCGATTTTTCCCCTTTCTAGTTAGTACATGGTGTCGAGTCGATATTACCTATTGAGTGTGAAATCCTGTCTCTTAAGTTGGAAGTCGCGTTCTTACTTGACACTTCTGATCTTGAGTGACGCCTTGTACACCTATAGATTCTTGATGGGTAGCATTGAGATGCCTCTACGACTATCAAGGCAAACAAAAGACGTGTCAAGGTCCAATATGCTAAGTCTGTCTATCCCCGGTTGTATGATGAGGGTGACTTGGTCCTCTTATATGATCAATACAAAGAACCACTGGGGGCAGGAAAGTTTAAACCCTTGTGGCACGGTCCCTATATCGTGCGACATGTGTTAGAAAAAGGATCCTATGAGTTAGAATATTATGAAGGGAATATGTTGGTTGAGCCCAGGAATGGGATCTACTTGAAAATATATTATGCTTGAGCCCCAAGCTTGGGTGGAAATCTTTGTATACTAATTTAATTTAGTGTATATATCTTTTCCCTTTATTTTTTCATCTTCAACTTGCTGATCGAGTTTTCCCTTGGTTGGCAGATGTCAATGGTGTCTTCGATTACCTAGGATTTGCAGATGGAGCCAGTCATCATACACAGAACTTGGCTTCCGTCTCTTGGGTGGTTTACTCACCCAAGGGTCTATTGGTGTCTTCAAGTGGCATATGCCTAGGGCTATCCACGAATAATGTGGCCAAATATAGCGTCATTATAGAAATTTTGCGTGATGCTATCTCACATGGTATTCTCTCTTTAGAGGTTTGCTTGGATTTCCAGTTAGTAGTATGTCAGTTGAACGACAATTAGCGCATGCACAATCCTACTTTACTCCGACGATTCCTACGGGTACGTCTTTTAGAACGACAGTTTGATTTTTTTATTTATTATCACATTCCTAGGAGTTCTAATCATGTATCTGATGCTTATGCTAATTTCGTTTTATATTGGCATTTGTCACATAAATAAAGAAAAGAAAACCATCTCATAAATGTACACATTGTAATATAAGTAAATCCAAAGATCCCTGTTTTATATATATTTCAAAAAATATGGTGTTTATAGTACAAAATTGGGGCTAACACCCTCAATACACATATACAACCGATACTACAATAT
>SNQJ01S0057510.1:10873-39551 GCA_010110895.2 Picea sitchensis | reverse complement strand
ATAAATTAATCAATGGCTCACACATATAGTACACATATATTTATGCTGGAAACCCTTAACCAGGAGAAAACCAACCTTCCTTGGTGTTGCACCTCTCAAATATTCATTGTATTAATTTCACCATTTGCAATACAATATATAGAAAATATTTTAGATATTCCACAACTACCAAAACCTTATTACTTTAATCCAAGATTAATTTAGAAAACTTCTAAAAATAGCAAAAAAGCCCCAAATTGTTTTTTGGGTTGTTGCCCCGAACACTCATAACCAAAGGGGGGGAATCATGTCCCCCCACCCCTCCAAGGACCCCCCTAGGAAAGTGCTTGATGCACACGACACAAAGAGAAAAAGGGGGTATCATCAAACGCAATCGTCAAATCTGACACACCCCCACACATACATGCAAAGAATATAACACCTACCCAACATTCTCCCACTTTTTGTTTTCTTTGCATACATGGAGTCAAATGATTACATAGTCAATAATATAGGGAAATAATGTCCATTATTTATCTACACCAGGAGAACTTCTCGAAGCTCACTGACTTTGTCAATGAGTCTGCAACATTCTTCAAAGTGTCTACCTTTTCCAACAACACCTTTTTTTCTTCAACAATATGTCTCACAAAGTGATACTAAACATCAATATGCTTTGTCTTTGAATGATAAGCTGGGTTATTTGCCAGGAAGATTGCACTCTGACTGCCACAATATAACCTTACTGTTTGTTTTACCAACCCAATACATGAACACAATCTCTGTAACCATATTGCTTCCTTGCATGCATAAGTGGTTTCCATGTATTCAACTTCTATAGTTGGGAGTGCCGCTACAACCTATCTTTTGCTCATCCAACTGATTTCTCGTCCAAATAGGTTAAACACATACTCACTTGTATATCTTCTATGATTCATATCTCCAACCCAGTTTTCATTAACAAACCCATGTATGTCCAACACTTTGTCCAATCCCGGTCTTCCTTGGTAGCACAATCTATAGCTAGAAGTGCCATGAAAATACATGAAAACCCTCTTTATTGTTGTCCAATGCTCCTTCCCTGGTTTTGACATATATCTTCTAAAATATCCCACTACATCTACAATGTTTGGTATAGTAAATACCATTGCATACATCAAACTTCCAACTTCACTAGCATATGGAACACGAGACATGTCCTCTTCCTCTTCCTTTGTCTTGGCACATTGATATATAGATAAATTTACACCTGCATGAATATGAACCTTAACTAGTTTACTTTCCTACATATTAAACCTATGCAATATCTTCTCAACATATTTTCTCTGATTCAACCAAAGTTTCATGTTTGCATGATCTCTTTTAATCTCCATTCCCAAAATGTAGTTAGCAACATCGAGATCCTTCATGTCAAATTTGGAGGATAGTTGTGATTTAACCTCCTTGATAACATCCATGTTAGTTCCTACTAGCAACATGCCATCGACATAAAACACTACATAAATGAAGTGATTATGAACTTGATTGGCATATACGCAGTGATAAACCCTGCTTCTCACAAATCCTCTTCCAAGGATGTATGTCTCAAACTTTTGGTAGCACATCCTAGGTGATTGCTTCAAACCATATAGTGAATTATTTAGCTTGCAAAGTAGCTCTTTCTTTCTCTTCACTGCAGATCCTTTTGGATGCTTCATTTATATTTCTTCTTCCAGATCCCCATGTAGGAATTTTTTATTCACATCTATCTATTCTATTTCAAAATCAAAAGTAGTAGCAATAGATGAAAGAAGTCTAATAGAAGTTAACTTGGCAACAAGAGAAAAAAATTCACCAAAGTCAATTCCATCTACCTAGGAATAACCTTTTTCTACTAACCGAGATTTTTATTTCTCCACTTTCCGTTCTACATTAAACTTCTTCTTAAATGCCCATTTGTTTCCATTGACCTTTCTTCCAGTTTGCAACTCAAATATATCCCATGCCTCATTCTTATCCAAGGCATCCATCTCTTCAATCATGGCATTCTTCCAGATTTTACTATCATTTGAATTCACTGCTTCCTTGACAGTTTTGGGATCATCATTAGTAATAGATAGAGAAAAATTGGCATGAAAATCAGGTGGACTATACCTTTATGGTTTCCTTGTTTCCCTCATTGATCTCCTCAATACTGGAGTATGAGGTTCTTCTTCTTCTGATTAATCTTCTTTTGTTGGTTCATATTTTGTATCATCCACCTCAAACTCTATTTTCTTAGGTTCTTCTTGCCTTGGTAGGAATTCCTATTTGGGAACATCTTTAACCTCTCTAAAAAAAACATCTTGACTATAAACAATTTTCTTAGTTTCTAGGTTCCAAATCCTATAACCTTTCATACCATATTTATAACCAATATACATTTTTCATATTTATTATCCATTTTACTCCTATTTTTCTTTTGAAAATGTACATAAGCATCACGACCAAACACTCTGAGACATTCAAGATAGGGTTTCTTACTGGTCCATACCTCATGCCAAGTTATTTCCACCAACGCTGACGAGTGTAATATATTTACCAGGTAACATGAAATACCTACTTCCAATACCCAGAATTCATGTCCTAACTCGACACCACTGAGCAGGCTCCTTGATTTTTCCATCAACGTCTTGTTCATCCTTTATGCAACCCAATTTTTTTGAGATGTGTATGGAGTAGTCTTCTTCCTTTATATACTTCACTTCTTATAGAACTCTTCAAATTCATTCCCACATAATTCTCCACCATTATCTGTCCTCAATACCTTTAAGTTCTTCTCTGTCTGATTTTCTACTAGAGCCTTAAACTCTTTAAATTTATCAAATACCTCATATTTCTTTCTGATAAAATAAATCCATGTGTTCCTTGAGAAACCATCTATGAATGAAACACAATACACAAATTTACCTAGTGATGAAACAAGCAAAGGTCCAAACACATCATTGTGTATCAACTCTAAGATCCCCTTTTCTCTTGTAGCACTAGATGGGAATATTACTCGATTATGTTGACCATATATGAAATGTTAAAAAAAATCAAAATCCACGGTGAAATTAGGCATATCTTTACCTTGTAGTGTTTGAAGGCCCTTTTCTCCAAAATTTCCCAGTTTTTTATGCCAAAACATGGTATTCTTTCCAGGGAAAATATGGATATTGTCTTATTTATTTCTCTTCTTAGGGACAACATAAATATTACTCCCACCTGTATAAGTGATTCCCAACAACTTTTACAAAGTTCCACATCAAACTCCCCTCATCAACACCATTTCTCTGACCATATTGCAAGTTCCTTTTCCCAATAAAGTATCCAAACTTGCATAATCCAACTTACTTACATATATTAGGCTCCTGGATAGATCTGGGATGTGTATAACTCCAAGGAGAGTTCTAATCCTTCCATCTTTCAGAAACACCTTAACCCTTCTATGCCCCATGATTTTGGTTGTCGATTCATCTCCTAGGAAGAAATCACCACCATCATACTTTTCATATTCACTGAACCACTCCCTATGAGGAGTCATATGAAATGATGCACCTGTGTCGATCAAACATACATCACGATCTACATGTGTACCTGTAGATGCTAGGTAAACATCATCTCCTTATTCTGTGGAGGTTTTCACCTATGTGGAAGAGGAATCTTTATATCCCTTTGCTTTATCAACTTTATTAGACCTACAATCTTTCTTATAATGCCTTGCTTTACCACATTTCCAACATTTCCTCAAATATTTTCTTAGGTTAGATCTACCTTTAGATTTAGATCTCCCCCCCAAAAGACTTATTTGTATCCATATCTTTTGGATGACCTCTTACAAATAAATAATTTTTTCTATGACTATCCATGCTTTTATGCCTCATCTCTTCCGATAACAAGGATGAAACCACATCCTCATACTTCAATGTAGATTGAGTAGTACTATCGATTTCTACAACTAGATTATCCTAGGAGTTCGGAAAAGAAAATAAAAAATTAATACACTTATCTTCTTCTGCAAGTGTAATATTAAAAAATCCAAGTTAACTTACCAAAGTATTGAAGACATTTAGATTCTCTGTCACAAAATCTCCATCTTCCATCCTAATATGATACAACTTCTTTCAAAGAAACAACTTGTTTACCAAGGACTTTTACCGATACAAATTCCCCAATTTTTCCCATAGTTCCTTGGCTATAGATTCTCTTGACACATCCAATAACACTGAATCAACCAAACAAAGTTGAATCATACTCCTTCCTCTTCTATCCATATTCTCCCAATATTCTTGCGGCATACCAGTAGATTGAGTACTAGTAGTTTGTGTGCTAGTAATTTGTGTGCTAGTAGTTTGTGTACCAATAGGTTGTGTACTAGTAGGATGTTTACTAGTAGGTTGTGTACCGGGATCCACAATGATCCATTGTTCCTTGTCTACAAGAAGATACTCCATCTTGAGCTTCCATCGCTCAAATTTTTTACCGTTGAACTTCTCAATCTCAATTCTAGAACTGCTTGCCATTCTCTTTCAACACACAAATCACCACTATAAATCTTCCATTGAATATAGGCTTATCAGAGACCCAAGATAAAATTGATCTATCAAGACCGAGCCAAAACCTCATCAAAAAAGGCATCCCCCTGAAGAAAAAAATGTTCTCTGATACCACATGTAAGTTTTAAACCTATGAAGTAAAAAAATGCATATAGATTCTAAGAAAAACATAAATTAATCAATGGCTTACACATATAGTACACATATTTTTACCCTGGAAACCCCTAATCAATAAAAAACCAACCTTCCTTGGTGCCACACCTATCAACTCTTCATTGTATTAATTTCACCATTCACAATACAATATATACACAATATTTTAGGTATTCCATAGCTACCAAAACCCTAATCCCTTAATCCATGATTAATTTAGAAAACCACTAAAAACAACAAAAAACGCTAAAATAGAAAAACCCACCTAAAAAAATAAATTGGGGCATTGTGATGAAACCCTTTGGTTCTGTGCTAGCACCCAGAGTCGAACGTTTTGTGTAAGTAGGGGGGAGGAAATCGTCCCACCCCTGGCACACCCTAGGAAAGAGACCAATGCACACAACACAAAGAGCGAAGGGGGGTATTGTCAGATGCACTCATCAAATATGAGACACCCCCCCCACGCACATGCAAATAATATAACACCTACCCAACGGATTGACCTTTTGTTATAGAAAGATTTGCCTCACCCTATGAAATCTTGCATAGAAGGCCTTTTTCCATTTCCCTATGCAGACTTGTCATCCCTATTTGTAAATCCCAGAGCTAAAAATACACATTTTTCCACATGTACGCACCTTGCCTACTATAAAACATTTGTATACGCAAGCTACACCACTACAACCCGCGTACATCAGGATTTGTGCCCAAAAATGAAAATTGGTGTTGGGTTTCAATGTCACAACATCAGATCTACAATCTTTGGCCTTCCATATACTGGAAACGTTTCGACTCAACCCTTCAGTTCCATTTGAAGGATATAAATGGGCCAATTCTGAGCTATGGAAAGGAGGAGAAAGATTTCAACTTTGAGAGCAAAGTTGCTTTGGAGAAATTATTTAATTCATATTGAGTCTACATCCCTTTGTCCTTTAAGTCTGAACACAGTGTTCAGCCCCAAAGCTCTTCCCTTATTTGATTGAGAACTTCATTGTCTCTCTTCTATGAGCTTGCCTTTGGTGGGTGATTGAAGTGGTGGAGGACCAACTAGAAGGAACTTAGTTTCTCGGTTCTGAACCATGTCGACACGGAAGTCTATAACATTTTCACTTATGCTGATCATATATTAATAGAAATACTTTTTTCCCATCCAATTGATATCTTGCAATTATTTGAATCATTATTCCATGGGCATATTTGTCATGTTTATTAATGGATTATGTTATTGAATGTGATAACATAATTTATTATCACCATATGCTTTCTTTGCATGGTTGTTGAGGAATATTTGCAGGTATATTGCTTTGGGTCAAGTGCTCGATGGTGGACTTCATCGAACGTTTGGACGAGGTAGGCCTTTTATCTTGTCTTTCTATCATATTTGTTTACATAACATACTTGAGAATAGAGTTTATTTCTGTAGACATTTCCATCTGTTGTGGTTTACCTTAGCCATAGAGAGATTTTCCTCGTAACAAACTTGGCGACCATATCGGGGATTGAATCTTCTTGCTTAGGGTTTGGAGTAATTTTCTCCTTAGATTTCTCTCATTCCTATTGCGTTTCTTGTCATATCATTGCTTGACAGCCTCTGTTCACTCTAGGTCTGAGTTTTTTCATCCTTCTCCCTTGCCTGCCTTTGTTTTTAAAACATATACGTGGTTTTTGGCTTGACAGTCGCGTATATACGCGGGATGTCCCTTTGCAAGATGCGTGCATATGATTTGTTTCCTTGAGCAGTCACATACATCAACCTTCTTTGATTGTTTTTTGGGTTTGTTGGTTGTTGGGTGGGATTTGATGCTTGTTGAGTCTTCTTGGGTCTCTGTAGTGATTGTTAAGTGTTTGTGGGATGTCACATGAAACCTGTCTTTGGTTGAATTTCTGGGCGGAATCTTTCTCATCGTATTTTCATTTTGATTGTCCTTGTACATTGGGATTGGTGTCTTTCTTCTTGGTATCCTACTTGAGTTATCTCTTTCTATACACAATAGATATTTATATATCAAGTTGTTGTTCATTCCATGCATTTTATATTTTCTTATATTGAAAATAAAAAAATATTAGGCATTTTGATCTTTTGAGTCTTTGTCATTATCTTAGTGCATGTAATGAAAGATTGCATTTTTACTTCAGAATTGTAGAGTTGAAATTGAAAATTGCATTGGTTTTAAGAAGCATATCATTCATTGAAAATTGAAGTTAGGATTTTTCATTATATTCATATTTACTTTTCTCATTGAGTCATAACATCATGAGTTTCACTACCATAAATTTTTGAGTAAGCACGACCACTAAAATTAATGCTATAATTTAAAATTGATTAGTCACAAATTTATTTTCTAGGGTGCACAAACTAGCTTAGGATTTAGTGCCTTGGAATAGGATTTTGTGAGTAAACTTCTCCAAGGAAATTAAATTGGCATATGTGTCTGAAAAAGGGAGTGGAAAAATCCATTGTATAATTAGTAATATCAGGAGGCTCTGCTCACACCAGAGTTAATCATGAGGTCACGCGAGGTTGGTTGAAGGGATATCCCCCCGATACCTTCTTAGCATCAGGGATATTTCTAGGGATCTATTCATATTTGGGGATATTATTAGTGCCATTACCTCCGTGAAAGGAAGTGCTTTCAAGGTTTCAAGATTTGCTACCCTTCCCATACGGTGGACCTGACTTATGAATGCTCGCTTGTGCATAGATTATACATTGGTTGCTTATTTTCTTGACTTAGGTGCCACATAGGTTACTTGCAGGGGTTATTCTGCTGGTACCCTGGGTCAGATAAGGGTCAGACAACACACAACCTTTATGGAGGATTACCTCTCCGGGGGGATTTGACCGACTGGTTGTTAAGTTCACAAGGGCCCTTATAATTGATTATGTTACCTCCGATCTTTAGCAGGGAGTCTCAGGCCCCTCTTGGGTGAGACATACCTTCTTTAGGGAGGGAGGCCACTTTTAGCCACTTTACCTCGTTTGTGTGCATATTGGTCGTTTGATTTTTGGTGTGCTCTTTGATTACTAGTTAGACCTAGGATTTATTTTTTGTATCTTGAGTCTTAAGTCATCATGGAGTCAGATCAACCTACTAGCCGGTCCCGTCGCTTGTTACAGTTACCACCAGATTTTGAGTCTTTTCCTTCTAAAAGGCGTAGAGTTATTAGACGTGGTACACACACCTCCACTGTTCAGACTTGTGATTCTACAATGATGAGTACTGAACCTAGTCTTCAGAACACTGGGAGCCCTTCGACTCCCACACCTACAATAGTTAATGGCACCCCTTCGACTCCTGCGACCATAATGGTTGTAGTGTCAGAGGCACCTATCATTACTATCGCTCAACTTGTAGTGAATGCCCAATATCTTGCCTCGATCCCCTTTGGGTATCTTGGCCACTCACTGGGATATAATATTCAGTCCATCCCTATGGCCTCTAGTCATTTTTCCTATGGTATGTCAAACTTTGCTTTGTAGTTTTCGAAGGCCATCCAAACTACTGGCCCTAATGATAGCATTGGACTTGGAGGCACTACACCTCCTTACACTCCATTTTCATTTTGTGGTTCTCAAATCCCTCAAACGACTCCTAATATGGGAGGCATTCCCTCTTTTAATCTCGGGTCTAATCCTCTTGATTCTGGGTGGAGAAACCAACCTGGCGGACAAGCTTCTGCTCAAGTTTTGTCCTATACCCCTATCTCCTAGGTGTCGATTCTGAACAACATGTTTGGAATGATGAATCCATCTCTATCCTCTGGATTCACACCCGAAGGAGGTCAGTTTCACACTTTGGGCAACCCCCAACCCCGATCCAATCTGACTGGGGGCAATTTTTATAACCCCAATCAGAACATTCCTACTAGAATGATGCCCAACCAACATTTTATGAATCATCCTGGAGGAGGGTCTTACAACCCTGGACAGTGCCATGGTGCTTACTAGAACCCTGGATGGGTTGCAGTTCCTCAAGCACAATCTTTTGAGGGAGCTTGGGGCCAGATGCCACAACCCTGTATCTCTTTTATAGCCACGCTTAATATACCATACTCGTCTAAGTTTATGAACGACCTTGTGAGTCATGATCCTACATGGCCCCTCGTCCCCACCAAGATTCCTTCGAACATTCCTAAATTCAAAGGTAAGAATGGCGAGGATCCTGGTGATCATGTCACCACCTTTCACCTATGGTGCTCCTCGAATTCCCTTAATGACAATTCTATTCGGTTGAGATTATTTCAACGCACCGTCATTGGGGTTGTTGCAAAATGGTATATCGAGATACCTAGGGGGGCATATGGGACCTTTAGTCAGATGGTGTTGGTATTCCTTAACCACTTCCAATTTCCAGTTCACTATGATGGTGGTCTAGAACTTCTGTCGACTTTATGTTAGGACACCACCACTCATATCTCAGATCATATCCAGGAGTGGTGTAGACGAAAGAGGTTGATTAATACCTCCATATCCCCAACCTTTATTTTAGAATGGTTCCTCAAGTCTTTGCAGCCTCCTGTCTCGAAGGATGTTGCTACATCCAAGGTTACCACTGAGGAAGAAGCAATTTTAAAATCCCAACAGTTAGATATTATATATGCTCAGTCTGGGATGTTGTACCACATTCTTTTGGACACACCGTGGTCAACTTATGAACCTAGAAAAAATCTCGGATCTCATGCCGATGGCATTTTAGGTTCCGCCAATGTGAAATCCGTAGACTCGGTGACAAGCCATTTGCAAGATTTTTCTCTAAACCAGTCTGCAGGAGGGCCAACTCAGTCGGCGTATGTATATTCTATGCAATTGTTGACCGGCCCAAATGGTATCCATCAACCAAGAAGGAATACGAAGAAAGGACGTAATAATAGTAAGGGTGGGAAAAATAATAATAAACCCAAGGACAATGGTAATAATGAGAAGACAAATAATAATGTTGGAGAGAGTAAGAGAGAAAGACGTAAGGTGAAATTCCCCTATAAGATTTGTATAGATGATCACCTTACTCATTTATGCCCCAAAATTGTGGAAGCTGCGAGGCTATTATCTCTACCACCTGTTGTGCTGACGAATCCTTTCCCACACAACCAACACATGGCCTTGAGCTCCTAAAATGCCAGAAATGCGATTGGTGGGATTCAAAACCCGTCGTTGCAAGACGATGGTCGTTTTTGTATCAAAATGGTCGATGTGAAAGTTCATGTAGCCACTCGATCTTGTGATTATAGATCTTCACAGGCTATACCTGGTCTAGAATATCCTCCTCCTCCTTCGGAGATGCCTTTATAGGTCGAAAAAACCAAATCCACGACATCATATTCCGAAAGGAGTAATCAAGCGGTCTACCCACAATCCAAATGCTAGAGCTTCTCAGAACTATTCTATTGTTGAGGACTTGGGTCAAACCCCTTGTGCGATGTCAGCTTTGGAGGTACTCCAGAAGTGTCCTTCACAGAGGAATTCCTTGCTATATGCATTAGGAGCTATAGAACATAGTGGCTCGAAAGTTATCAAGTTTGATGTCACAAATGTGAAGCCTCGCTTGACTTACCATGTAACATTTCAAATCCATGTGGGGTACTCAAAGTATACCATCAAACATGCGGTTGTTGATGAAGGCGTTGCTACATGTGTGATGTCCTTGGTCTGTTGGAAAGATCTTGGTTCTTTGACTCTCTCTAAATCGTCAAACATGTTGACTAATTTTGACAGTCATTCCTTCCACCCTCACAGTATTCTCCCTTCCTTTCAAGTCTAGTTGGGTGGGAAGACGATAGAGGTGGAGGTTGAGGTAGTTGATGCACCTCTTGATTATAATTTGTTACTAGGACACAATTAGACCTATGTTATGGTTTTTGTCGTGTCGTCCTTCTTCCATACTCTTTGTTTTCCTCATGAAGGGAATACCATGAAAATCGACTAGTTATCCTTTGCGTATTTTAGTCCTAATGCATCTGTTGGACCTTCAATCCCCATGATCGACAATTCTCAACTGAAAACTGAGAATATCGGTGTCAGAATGTATTATTCCCTTATGGGTACTTTTGACTTCATGGCACCGATTCACCATGTTTACGCCATGTCCAATAGGTCCGTTTCGACAGAGAGGTCCATTCCTTTCCGCACTTCCTATTTTAGTGATCCGTGGACCCTACCTTCCCTAACTTCATCTTGTGAAGTTCAGTCGCATGCTAGAATGGCCAATGCACTATCAGCAGTGGAGATTGCATATCAAGTTGTTCTTGACTCTTCCACCGATCCTGTTCATGTTACCTCGCAGACGAACGAGGAGGATCTCGTTCTTAAGCCTGTGTGGGCCACTTCATTGTCTTGTTCACATGAATACCGCGATGGGACTTTTCCCTCGGATGAATCTATCATCAAAGCCATGAATGGTTCCAACAAACATTGGGATGCTATGCATCATCGCTCTTATTTTCTCCCAAATCTTGAAAGAATCGACCAAGATGAATTTCGATATACTTTGAGTGAGATAGTCGGTCACACCATAGTTCCACTTGATACACACGACATTTATGCCGAAGGAAATATGGCGAGTATTTATCCTACCGTCATGATCGATATCTCTCGTACCCCTAGCAAGATTGAAAATGTACATATCGGTGCAGATTGTTCGCCATAAGAAATCATGATCTAGATCGAACTCTTTAAAGAATTCAGAGATAAATTTTCTTGGTCATATGAAGAGATGCCGGGAATCAACCTTTGTATTTTCGAGAATGATATTATAACTTATCCAGATGCTAAACCTATTCGACAATGTCTTAGAGTTGTCAATCCCAGGAAGGCTCCTGCTATTAAGGCAAAGGTAGAGAAGTTACTTAAGGTCGACTTCATCTACCCGGTTCCCTCGACTGAATGGGTATCCAATCCCGTTCCTATGAATAAGAAGCAAGGAACCATCCGTGTATGTATGGAATTTCGTGACCTAAACAAAGCCTATCCTAAAGACAACTTCCCGATACCTTTCATCGATTAGATTCTCGATGAGTGTGCGAGAAGAGAAATATTTTCTTTTATGGATGGATTTTTCAGGGTATAACCAAATTCAGATTAAACTCGAGGATCAACACATGAAAACATTTATTTGTTTGTGGGGTAATTTCACATACCAGAAAATGCCTTTCAGCCTTAAAAATGACGAAGCAACCTTCCAATGTGTTTTGACCTTCACATTCCATGATCTCAAGCATATAATAGAAGCTTACCTTGATGATATTGATGCTCACTCTCGTAAGAGAGAGGATCACTCTATGCACCTTCAACTTGTTTTTGAAAGATGTCGTTACTATAGAATCTGATTGAACCCTCATAAGTGCATCTTTTGTGTTAGTTATGGTCGTGTTTTAGGATTTCTAGTTTCCGAGGTGGGGATCATGGTAGTTCCGTTAAAGGTTGAGGAAATACTTTGATTACCTCCCCCATGCACTATTCGACAACTTGAAGGTTTACAAGGGAAAGATAACTTTCTACGTCGCTTTATAGTAAATTATGCCAATATCACTAAGGGTTTCATGCACCTTTTGAAGAAGGACACCCCTTTTATCTGGGATGAGAAAGCCCAAGAGTCCTTCGATGCTTTGAAGAAATCCTTGGTATCGGCGGCTCTGATGAAGTCTCTTGACTACAGTAGGTATTACTTGCTTTATATCGCCACAACCAAGGAGAATATCGGTATGATTTTTGTTCAGGAGGATGATGAGCTTTATGAGCACGTCATCTACTATCTTAGTCGAAACTTAGTTGGTCTTGAGCTTAATTATTCTCACATTGGAAAGCTAGATTTGGATGTTGTTCACGCATTCCAACTTTTACGTCATTATATATTTCTTTGAAAGACTACTGTGGTGGCCGATGTCAATCCATTTCAATATGTCCTTACTAGGCATATCATAGGGGGAAAATATACTAAATGGATTGTCATTTTACAAGAATTTGATCTTGATTTCGCTTCTGCGAAATCTAATAAATCACTAGTCTTCGTGGAGTTAATATCTGAATTTCCATGATTAGATGAGGATGTTATCCATGTTGATTCATTTGCATATGAACACATTTTCCTTGTCTCATCGTCCAACCCTTGGTATGGAGACATCATTCTCTATCTTCAAACTTTGAAGATAGACAATATATTGCGTTGTTGTTTAACTCACAGGGAAGCCGAGTCAGTTATAAATGATTTTCACAGTGGGGCTTGTGGTGGTCATCTATCCGAGCTTGTGACAACCCATAAAGTTTTGTGAGCCGGTTATTTCTGGCCATCTATATTTAAAGATTGTGTTGAAGCGGTTAAGAAGTGTCACCCCTGCCAGGTGTTCACTCGGAAAATGCACTCGCATCCAACCCCTCTTCACCTAGTCATTACCATTGGTCCCTTCACCAAGTGGGGGGTGGACTTCGTGGATTGCAACCCAACTTCGGCTGGGGGGAATCAACACATTATCGTGGTCGTTGACTAATTTACTAAGTGGGACAAGGCCATGCCTACAGTTAAATCTGATGGGAATACTGCCACCTTCTTCGTATTCAATCAAATTATCACCCAGTTCGGTATCCCAAGTGATATTATCACTGATCATGGAAGTCACTTTCAGAACAAAATAATAGAATAACTAGCATCTAAGTTGGGGTTTAAACATGGTCATTCTTCTCCTTATTACCCCCAATAAAATGGGCAGGTAGAGGTCGTCAATAAGTCTCTCAAGACCATTTTGCAAAAAACTATCAACCAGAGTAAGTCTGATTGGCACATTATGCTATATCTCGCGCTCTGGGCATACCGAACCTCGGTTAAGACTGCCACCGATTTTTACCCTTTCTAGTTAGTACACAGTGTCGAGTCGATATTACCTATTGAATGTGAAATCCTGTCTCTTAAGTTGGAAGTCGCGTTCTTATCTGACACTTCCGATCTCGAGTGACACCTTGTACACCTATAGATTCTTGATGGGTAGCATTGAGACGCATGTACGACTATCAAGGCAAACAAAAGATGTGTCAAGGTCCAGTATGCTAAGTCTATCTATCCTCGGTTGTATGATGAGGGTGACTTGGTCCTATTATATGATCAAGACAAAGAACCACTAGGGGCAGGAAAGTTTAAACCCTTTTGGCACAGTCTCTATATCGTGCGACGTGTCTTAGAAAAAGGAGCATATGAGTTAGAATATTATGAAGGGAATATGTTGCCTGAGCCCAGGAATGGGATCTACTTGAAAAGATATTATGCTTGAGCCCCAAGCTTGGGTGGAAATCTTTGTATACTAATGTAATTTAGTGTATATCTCTTTTCCCTTTCTTTTTTCATCTTTAGCTTGTTGATCGAGTTTTCCCTTGGTTTGCAGATGTCAACGGTGTCTTCGGTCTACCTAGGATTTGCAGAAGGAGCCAGTCGTCATACACAGAACTTGGCTTCCATCTCTTGGGTGGTTTACTCACCCAAGGGTCTACTGGTGTCTTCAAGTGGCATATGCCTAGGGCTATCTACGAATAATGTGGCCAAATATAGCGTCATTATAGAAATTTTGCGCGATGCTATCTCACATGGTATTCTCTCTTTAGAGGTTTGCTTGGATTTCTAGTTAGTAGTATGTTAGTTGAATGACAGTTAGCACGTGCACGATCCTACTTTACTCCGACGATTCCTACGGGTACATCTTTTAGAACGACAGTTTGATTTTATTACTTATTATCACATTCCTAGGAGTTCTAATCATGTATCTGATTCTTATGCTAATTTCGTTTTATATTGGCATTTGTCACATAAATAAAGAAAATAAAACCATCTCATAAATGTACACATTGTAATATAAGTAAATCCAAAGATCCCTGTTTTATATATATTTCAAAAAATATGGTGTTTATAGTACAAAATTGGGGCTAACACCCTCAATACACATATACAACCGATACTACAATATCCATGGAATCTATGCCTATGGCGCCAGATGTGTGTCATGATAACAAACTACGACGTTTGCGAGATGCCGAAAGAGTCACACCCAAGCTCTGGGCACACCAACCACTTGCCGTTGCATGGCTTCCGACAGATCCTCTACCTGAACCATCAAAATCCTATGAGTCAAACAAGACAGGTTTCCCTACACGTTTTGAAGGATTCTGTCAGCTTCTCCTCCCACCGCTTCGTCTCCCCAGTGCCTCCGATGATGTCGGGGAAGCTCGTCCGACCATCGCGGATCCACTTCTGCGTTACATAAGTGTCTAGTTAGTACTTAAGCATTATCCAAAAATATTTTTATTCTACTATACAAAAATACAAAAAAATGAAATATTTAAAAACATTTGACATACCTATGTCCCCGTAGGCGGTCCTTGGTGGGAGTGGCATGCTAGGGTACCCTATGAAGTCGATCCCTGCATAGGGATAGTAATCCAGATAAATGACCCGTCGCTTCCACCAGTAGAATAAATCCTCGTTGTAGGGTGTGGGCACCCTACCTCCCCCCTGACATCTCATTACCTTGGTCCACCATGCCATGGCTGGATTACGAGGTCCTCTCAGAAGAATATGGACTCTAGGTCCCAAACCTGGAACCCGCTCGAAGAAAAAATTGCATAAGATAGATGAAAACCTGAAGTTCCTCTTGCTACCCTGTTTTCACTCTGTCAAATGGCTCTTCATATTATCCAGTAGTGAAGTACACCAATCATATACTATGGGTCTCAAGCACTCTACAACATAGAACATGAGTGGCCTCGATGCCTGGTGCAATGAAGCTGATCTTGTGATCCTGGTCAACACGAGGACAACAATCTTGAGGCTAGGATTGTTTATCGCTCGGATGCAGAGTTGACTCCCAACCTTTGAAGTCCCTGCTACACAGTGAGAATCTGTGTACTCCTCTATCTTCATTCTGCTCCCTTCTCCCTGTGATTTGAGGTTTACGACCTCACCCCGACCCGATAATCCAGTCAAAAATTAGATATCCTCTACTTCAATCCTCAATGGTTGCCCATCGACGTTGAATCTTTCACTGTCAGGCTCCCAGTAATCTACAAGAATCTTAAGAAACCTCACCTAGGCCCTCATTCCTTTGAGTGCCCAAAATTTATATAAGACACATATTTTCAATGCCATTTGAGCCCCCATATCCTTATCCACAACAACATATACCTCCTCGTTCTCCCTTTTCCTCCATTATAGTACCATCCTGTCAGATAAAAGTCAAAATTTGAGTTAGCAACCACATAAATGATTGATTACAGACTTATATGTGGGATGCTTCAATTATAGTCACATATAGGGCTGAGTATACGCGCCCTGTAGTTTTCACAGCCGCATATAACCTCAAGTATACGTGACCTAATGAATGGTAGCCCGTGTACACCGAGTTAACCAATTTTCGCCCTAATTTACTCAAAATTTGAAACCTAATTTAAAAACTTAATCCACTAGAAAGGAAGAGGAGGGGAAGAGGAATTACCTAGTCCAGATGGTTTTTGATTTCGTCACTTGATGCTCTCGTAATCACCAGTTGAAGATCAGAGGTATTTTGGTCTAATTTTCAATATTTGGGTAAAAAATAAAAATGACATAGTAATTTTTGGTTTTGTTACTATTTATAACAATTTTTACCCACTTTCTATAGTTTTCAGTTATTTTTTCGCCTAGTGGACTAATACAGAAGTGGATTGAGTTGGTTTTTGTAGTTTTCACTAGGGATTCTTGTGGATTTCAACGTTATGTTGGTCGTTCGTAAGCATGGGCGGGTATTTTCACTACCCAACATATAGGATAGGTATCCATTCCATCATGCATATTTTCATCATCCTATAACTGTCACTTGTATGCCTTAGGTACGAACCCATTTGGTGTGACACAAAACCTTCCATTTACTATATGACGTGTCGTTATCAAGTGGTAGAGTCTTACTAAACATGGGTGCCCTAGTTAGATCCTCTGCTTCATTTGGTGCCCATGCCGAGATTTTTTCCATACGACTGGGAGTCCCTTATAGTTAGTACATGAATTTATTCTAAGCCTCATTTATTACTCATAAACGTGCTACCTTATACCTTCAGGACTCCCAACTAAGTTTAGTTTAAGATCTTTTCAAACTCGTCTTCAAAAAGTGAAAAGATTGCCTAGTGAAATTGTCTCTTTCACACTCGTAAATTGGATTTGAAAGGACATCTATTTGGCACAAGTTTATCCCTTTTTCACACCAAGTAGACTAAATGTCATGAAAAAGGACATTTTTTGGTGTTAAATTGTGATTTCATCTCATGCCCTTTCTTGCACTATTGAGCCTATAAATGTTTCTCGCTTTGCATTATAAACCGTTTGCCTCAACAATTTTTGCATCCTCAACCAAGAAGAGCCTCATTTATATCCTTCGCAATTTGACACCCTGTACCTAGGAGGGAACATTCCCCCAAGTGTCCATCTCCCGCATGCATCTCCTTTCATTGAGCATAGGTATGTTCCACTGCTAGAACTAGTTTTTCTTACTTACAACACGCGTTTCCTCCTCTATATCATAAAATTCATATGTCTACGAAAAAACAAAAAAAGACAGGTGGGAAGGGAGTATTATCTTATATTGGAAGCAGTCGTGTTGCCTTTAAACATAACACAAAATTATTGAGTCCATTTGTCATCATAATTTTTGGTTTATCATGGCCTTAGGAAGCTGAGATCATTACAGAGTCTTCTCTATCGACTGGTTTCTCTTCCAGTCCCTATGGATAATTTCATTGATGCCTTCTGCATCTCACGGTTTCATCATTGATTCTATGCTTCCAGAGTCTTCCATATGTATCATGCTCTTGTTCAAAGGAGGTCTATCAACCTGCGTCATCCATTCCTCAGAACTCTTGACTTTTCATGTCAGCCATACCCTCATTTTGTCTCATAATCACATGATATTGTAGTCCTATTACGCACCTTAGTCCTACTTTCATCATTGGTAGGTAACCTTGAACCCAATAGTCAACATTTCATCATTGGTCATTGAATGGGTGTTTTCCCTTATGTTCGACGTCAAGAAATCTGTTCACACATTGGGATTCATGCAATGTCTTGGATTCCATTATCCTTTTTGGTGGTTTCTTCGCCTTTGTCAGTAGGTTTCCTCATTGGCTTCTATTCAGAGGGTATTTTTCGTGTACCGCCTACACTTGCACACGCGAAAGACACACAGGGTCGTTGGTTCATGAACATGTTCTTCATCCGATTTCCTCCAAATCATGAAGCTCCTAGTTTGTACCTTGTGCTGAATGATGAGAGATGCCTTAATGCTATCCTTTTAGCGGGTCTCCTTCCATCGACTTCAACTCATCTATTTTAGAAACAAGACCTAGAATCGTATGAGTACCTTGAGGGTTGCAGTCATTAGTGGAAGGTTCTCTCACCATCGATAGTTGGGAATACATCAATGTCTCTTGATCGATGGATTCTTCAGGTGTTTGACACCGACTCCTTTATTCACACTTGTAAGAATGTACTCGGTGCCTTGATACCTACTTTCATTATCGGTAGGTTGTCTCATGTTTGTTAACGGTATACCTCAATGACCAGTAATCAAACGACGTCTCATTATGTTCGACCTCAACTCCTTTATTCACATAATGTATACTTGCACCCTTGGTGGATTATGTAGAAGAATTGAAGACATCAGTATGTGGCCATAGCTTTCCTAAGATGTTGCTTCCTTTTCATTGACCAGTACCTATATGACTTCAGTGATCATGGGAGATCAGATTGTACTCCATTGTATACATATATCTTGAAATTTATTTTGAGACTAGTTCTACTGGGCCTTGTTCATGACTATGACACCCTTTGGTATGTAACAACATTTGTATTTTCCTATTCATGGCCACAGATAGTTGTTTGGTATATTTTCACATGGATCTGTAGTGTAATTCTATTGGCATCCATGTATGCAAAGTCAGTGCAGAATGTAATGAGCAACTAGTTCTTCCAGCTGGTTTCCCATCACTCCACTTCTGGGTTGTTTATAATGTATTTCAGCCATCACATATACTCCTCTAAACTCACACATTAGGGGGAATATGTTACAAAAATATTTGCCACACCCTATGCAATCTTGCATAAAAGTCCTTTTTCCATTTCCCTATGCACACTTGTCATCCCTGTTTGTAAATGCTAGAGCTAAAAAAACACATTTTTCCACATGTACGCACCTTGCCTACTATACAACATGCATATACACAGGCTGCACCACTATACCCCGCATACATCTAGATTTGTGCCCAAAAATGAAAATTGGTGTCAGGTTTCCATATCACAACAGGAGATCTATGATCCTTGGCCTTCCATATACTGGAAACATTCCGAATCGACCCTTCAGTTCCATTTTAAGGCTATAAATGGGCCAATTCCGAGCTATAGAAAGGAGGAGAAATAATTCAACTTTGAGAGAAAAGTTACTCTGGAGAAATTATTTACTTCATATAGAGTATGCATCCCTTTGTCCTTTAAGTCTGAACACGATGTTCAACCCCCAAGCTCTTCCCTTATTTGATTTAGAAATTCATTGTCTCTCTTATATGAACTTGCCTTTGGTGGAGGATTTAAGTGGTGGACTCCCAACTAGAAGGAACTTAGTTTCTCGGTTCCGAACCGTGCTGACACGAAAATCTGTAACATTTTTACTTATGTTGATCATATATTAATAGAAATACTCTTTCCCCGTCCAATTGATATCTTGCAAATATTTGAATTGTTATTCCATGGACGCATTTGTCATGTTTATTAATGGATTATTCTATTAAATGTGATAACATAAGTTATTATCACCATATGATTGCTTTGCTTGGTTGTTGAGGACTAGTTGCATGCATATTTCTTTGGGTCAAGTGCTCAATGATGGACTTCATCAAACATCTGGATGAGGTAGGCCTTTTTTCTTATCTTGCTAGCATATTTGTTTACATAACATACTTGAGAATAGAGTTTATTTTCGTAGTCATTTCCGTCTGTTTTGGTTTACCCTAGCCATAGAGATATTTTCCTCATAACACCCTTCCTTAGGATCTATGTTGACATGGATACTATTCTCAAGGAAGGGTCAGGTGACCCTTTCTCGGGCTCCCCTTCAACAAGAAAAATAATTTAGAGGAAGGGTCAATCAAAATTTTCCCTAGCTACCCCTTGATAAGAATAATATGATTGGGAAAGGCTTGACCAACCCTTCCTTGGGATCCCCGTCGACACAAATACTATGCTTGAGTAAGGGTCAATTGACCCTTCCTCAGGCTCCCCCTTGAAAATAATACTATACTTGAGGAAGGGTTGACTAATCATTCCCTGGTATCCTAGTCAACATGAATACCATGCTTGAAGAAGGGTTAGCAAACACTTTCCCTATCTACCCCCTCAACAAGAATACTATTCTCGAGGAAGGGTTGAGTAACCCTTCTTTGGGATCCTTATTGACACAAATACTATGCTCCCCCTTGATAATAATACTATGCTTGAGAAATGGTCAACCAACCCTTCCTTGGTATCCATGTTGACGTGAATACTATGCTTAAAGAAGGGCCCACTGACTATTCCCTTGGCTCCCCTCAATAAGAAATGTAATACCCTAGTTTTGATTACCCGTATTAATAACATGTTTTCTTATTCATGTGAGGCTAGAGTCCTATAAAGTTGAAAGGTTGGAGTGCCTAGAAATGTAAGGCTTTGAATATACTATTAAAATACATCGCTGGATGCAAGATGGACAAGGACAGAGATAGGGGGCTATGATTCCATGAGAGAGGGGGCTAAAGGGGATACATATTTTATTATTATTTGATTCACTCATCTTGGTTTTAGTGGGGAAAAGTGGTTACATGAACTTCTTTGGGAAGGCCATGTGGTTCTTGATTTCATGTAATTATATAAATCCCATTTTTGGTTGTGTGAGGGTTCCTCATTTTTATTGTTAATCACTCATTCATTTTGGTTGCTCATTTCATTTTTATTCATTCCTCATTCATTGTTTCTCATTATTTGTCTTGGTATGGGCATGGGAAAATAATTATGGGAGGAAAAGAGTCATAGATTGTTGGCTATAAGTAATTTTTTATTATTCCAGAAAGGAATGGATGCCTATGCGCATGAGAATAATGAAAATTGAGAGAGAATGGTCCACAACTGAGAATCCTTGGAGTTTCCAACATTGATATTTTCTGACTAGTAGCACTAGAACCCTAGAAAGGAAGTGGAACAACCTAAGGGACTGCATCGCAGAGAAATGGGTTCATTTCGTTGGGTTGTGTATTATGAAGGGGAACATAGAAAGTAAACTAGGATTGTTGTGTGGTTGAGAAAATAGTGAGAGCTTGATAGCTAGTTGTGTGTGTCAGAGTTGGCCTAGGACCTGCCCTTGTGGATTCATATCCCTGGCTCAGGGGTGACCTACTGTTGAGATCTAGAACAACAATTTCTATGGTTGGTTGGAACATCTGACGTCTGCAACCAATTGGTGAATGGTTTATTTAAAGATAAGTTCTCTATGTGTTTCATTGTAATTTGTATTCCGTTGTGTATTTATTATCTCTAGGATATGTTATATCATGCACGCTATTGTTAATTCTATGCATAGTCTGTTATTCATTTATTTTACAATTTATCATGTTATCATTAATTGCATGTTCGTGTATCAAAATTATTGATTTAAATAACGGTAACATAAATTCATAAATTTCCCAAGAAGGCAAATTTAGAGGTACCCAGGTCGATGGGTACATTACAATTGTTTTTAGAGAAAATTGTTTTAGGTTTGCTGGTGACGAGTACACCACATATTGGTATCGGAGTGAGTATTTTTGTTGTATTGATATCAGGTATGTCATAGGTTGGTATCATAGTTGTAGGTTATATAAATGGGCCTTCAAGGGCCTGCTACATGACATGAGAAAGTTGTTGGATGATAATGTTTTGGGTGAAAATTATTTTCTACAGGACAATGTCGAAGGGGAGAATTTTTGTAGTTTAACGTTGTCGTGGCCACTGTAGAAACCATATTCAAGTGATTCCTCATGGCCCTATATTTCCATCGAGCTCTAATTTTTTTGATTTGGGCATCAGGATTAGGAGTTATGTCTCCTAGAAGACAATGTTCAACAACTATTGATCGAGCCTCTACGTGGATTTCTAGATGTTAATTTGTGATTTGAGCTATTTATACCACATGCATGGGGAAGGGTTTAGGTAACCTATTTCTAATTGAGTTGAGTCATTTTTTAATTACACATGAAGTACGAAGAGCCATGGAACCCTTTGGATCTTAGGCATAATGTAACTGTTGGCTGCCACCTCAATGCCCCATCAATATGCCCAATGATCCCTTGTAAATGATAGTCTTCTCCTTTTGATGGTTCCATATCACCACCACATGTCAGTGGAACAATGGTGTAAATGTCACGACCACATGCATAATTCATTGGACATGACCAAAAATCACTTGGGAAGAAGGGAGCATGGAGGTGTTCTCACCAGTGGCATGGTGGTTGTAGGAGGGATTGAAGGCATTTTCATAGGTGGCCCGATAGACCGGTGGAAAGTTTAATCATCGATGAATAGTGGTATGAGGGGAGTTGGATGGAATCTTGTAAGATAAAACTAATTCCTGCTGGTCTAGCCCAGAGTCGATTGGGAGTTCCACGGGGAAAATTGGTGGTCGATGGTCTTGTGACTGAAGTCTATCAACCGGATCAGACTAGAGGCATATACATGGGAGGAGAGGGGGAATAATTCCCCAATGAATGAATTCATGTCAGTTCCACTTCCATGTCATGTCAATTCCACGTCAATTCCATGTCAGCTAGTGATGCCACATCAGCAGATTACCACATAGGTAAGACTGTCCTAGTCTAAAAAAAACGTTAGAGACAATTTCTTATTTTTTCTATAAATAGAGTAGATTAAGTCAGATTGAGATGAAATGTCTAGTTTTTTTCCACAGTGAGGAGATATACAAAAGTTTAGAGACGACCATTGTTCATTTATTCTTGGATTTGTTAGAAATTGCAAAATAGTGGGTTTTAAAGATTTGGGTCCAGATCATTGACAAAGATCCATATTAAGATAACATTCTTGGAGAGATTCCATAGAGAATAAATGGAAATAAAATATTAATGAATTGAATAAATTATAAGGGGTTTGGAATAGGGATGTTGAAATAAGCCAAAATCCACTATTTTAGGCCAATTGTTGGGGATTTTGGGGATTTTCAAAAGAGGAAACGTGATCCTAGATCATAAAACTAGAAATTTTTCTTCACTCATCATTTTTATTACTCATTAATACAAACAAAATTGGTGTAGTGAAGTTTTTCCAGAAGTGCACAAATTGAGAGATAGTCAGTTTTGCTAAAATCTGGAAAAAATTGTAAAAAGAACAAAGTTGCAGATTCTAGATTGTTGTAGAATCTTAATGGAGCGACAGGTGGATAATATGAAGTTTTTTTTGTGTTTATAATTATGAGTATTATTATTTATTGATACAAAATTTTTCTTGGTTCTTTATGGATGTTCTTTTGTAGTGGATAGAAGTTGACCTTCTAGTAAAATTGCACTAGTGGAGAAAGTGTACAAATAGGGAGAAACTGACTTTTCCGGGAAGCATTAATTTTCAGCTCAGAGATAAGATTAAGGCACAAGTATAGTCATTGGAAATCTAATTCATAGGAGAATAACCAGTAATTAGTATAATTGGTAGAAACACGATATAATTCTTCATGAATTGAGCATAAAAAAGGCCTATAGCATTAATTGACAAAATTTTATAATATGTATAATTCTAACAAAAATGGTTGCTTGCACATTTTGCAGAATCAGAGATACAAAATATAAATTCAAGCCCAGGATTGCATACCAGAGTCATGAAGGATGCATAGAGATCCTACAGTCACGAGAGAGAAGCCGAAGGCCAAAATATCAATGTGGGTAATGATGAGACATAATCTAATGGAAATAGGAGCATAGCGGAACTGGCATAATTGGTAGAGACTATGAGAAACATGATAATGGAAGTGAAAAGTTATAGATATAACAATGAGAGGATAATGAGAGAACATGAAGAACAAAATCAAATAAATTTTCAAATGATGCAAAGCCTAAATCAGTTTCACATACAAGCAAAGAATAGATCAGGCTCAAGACATGAGGAAGAAGGATAACATCATGAAAGAAGAAATAACTACAAAATACCTAGTAATTCAATAAGTGCTAGTATAACTCATAGACATCACTCACCTCCTTACTCAGCCAAGAAGTTTTATGCATCTAAATATTCAAGGAGCAGTCCAAATAGTTTGCAAGGAGAGCTTAGGAAGCTTAAGCCACCATCCTTTGATGGTGAAAGAGAAAGGGAAGATGACACTGAAGCTTGGTTACTTGGAATCAAGAAGTATTTTTAGTTGCACAACTACTCATCTAACCTAGAAGCAAATATTTCTACATACCATTTGTATGGAAAAGGTTTTATGTGGTGGGATCAGTTGAGGCTAGTTGAGCACACTAGTGAGGGTAGAAATACTTGGAAGCAATTGAAGAAATATTTCTAGAATGAGTAGCTTTTAGAGAAATACTATGACAATAATATGCAAGAGTTATTTGAACTCATGTTGGGGAGCATGACCATGGGAGAATATGAAAATAAGTTCTTGGGATTGTTGAAGTATCTGGGGTTTGTTAAGGATGAGAAGGTGAAGATACAAAGTTTTTTTAGTAGTCTGCCATCTTTTTATAAAGATAATATTCAATATGATGAGCCCAAAACTTTGATAGAGACCATTAGAAAGGCTAAAAACATGTATGAATGGGGCAAGAGTAGAGAATATTTGTAGAAATCTTATAAGGATAAGAAGAAAAATAAATATAATTAGAGAATGAAGGGATTGAAACCTCCTTTCAATAGAAGCAGTCCTAATACAAATTAACAAGATCATTCTACTAAAAAAGAATCCCAAAGGGAAGAGTCCTTGGAAAAAACGGGAAGACCACCATTCAAATGTTGGGTATCCAAAGAAGATCACGTGTACAAGGATTTCACTCACATAGAAGACACGATGAGGACATTGCACAACATCGAAGAGACTACTATAGTAGAAGACATGGGTATAAATATTCCAAGAATATATGCATCCATGGGAGATCAACAACCAGAATGCCAATACCATATGATTGAGGTGAAAGGTAAGATCATTAATTAACCTTTATGTTTTAATTGATTTAGGAGTGAGCCATGGTTACATTGATCCTAAAATAGCGGTCATTCCTCATTTGGAGAAAAGTAATCTTGAAAAATCATGCTTGGTTCAAATAACCATTGGAACCAAACGAAGGATCAATGAAACTGTCAAATATTGTCCAATAAGTCTAAATGGAGTGAGTACTAATGTTTATATGAATATCATACCATTAGGATCGCATGATATCCTAATTGGAATGGATTGGTTGGGAAAGCATCATGATGTCCTAGATTTTCATAACAAGACATTTACATGTCTTGATGAAGAATGAAATCAAAGCACTATGAAAGGAATTCCCAGAGTCATCTCTATAAGGGATATTTCATCCTTACCACCAAAGATATGTTTTAGGAAAGGTTGTCAATTGTATGTATCTCATGTGGAGGAGATAAAAAACACCAAAGGCCCAAGTCTTGAATATTATTTCGTATTGCAAGAGTTTGAGGATGTATTCCAAGAAATATGTGGATTACTAGGAAAGAGGGATATATATTTCTCTATTGATTTAGTACCAGGATCTTCCCCAGTGTCAAAAAATCCTTGCATAATTATTACACCATAATTAAAATAACTACAAATGCAACTGGAAGAATTGTTGAAGAAAGGGTACATACGCCCAAGTGTTTCACCTTGGGGAGCACCGTTACTCTTTGTTAAAAAGAAGGATATAAGATTGAGGCTGTGTATTGAATTTAGACAGATGAATAAAGACAATGTGAAGAATAAATACCCTCTACCCAGAATTGATGACCTCTTTGATCAACTAAGAGGAGAAAATATATTTTCAAAGATAGACTTTAGAATAGGATACCACCAGGTAAGAATCAAGGAAGAAGACATCAATAAGACAACCTTTAGAACCATGTATGGAAATTATGAATTTTTGGTGGTGCCATTTGGACAAACCAATGCACCAACTATATTTATGTGCTTGATGAATGACATATTCAGAAATTATCTCGATAAGTTTGTCATTGTGTGCTTGGATCACATACTTATCTATTCTAAATCAGGATAAGAACATGAACATCACTTGAGGTTGGTACTGCAAGTACTAATAGAACATCAACTTTATTCCAATATTAGTAAGTGCTCTTTTTACCGGAAGAAAATCCACTATTTAGGGGAAATTATTTCAGAAGAAGGTATAGCAGTAGATCAAGAGAAGATTGAAGCCACTAGAGGATGACAAACAACCATGAATATTTCAAAAGTCAGACCTTTTATGGGATTAACTAGATACTACATGAAATTTGTAAGAGGGTTCTCTAAGATTGTTCATCCCATCACTTCTTACAAAAAAAGGGAATTAAGTTTGAATGGACAACATAGTGTGAAGAAAATTTTAATTTGTTGAAAGAATTACTTATGAGTGCACCAATTTTAAAGATTGATGACCCAAATGAGAATTTTGTGGTATGTATAGATGCATGCAAAGAAGGACTTGGTGGAATCCTCATTTAAAATGGACATGCCATTAGTTATGAGTCCATAAATATTTAAAAACATGAGAGAAATTATGCCACATACAATTTGAAGCTTGTTTCCATAGTTTGGTGGAGTCGTCACTTAGAATGGACATGTCATTAGTTATGAGTCCATAAATATTAAATAACATGAGAGAAATTATGCCACACGTGACTTGGAGCTTGATTCCATAGTTCATTTATTAATGATGTGGATACATTACCTCATGGGAAATAAATTTGAATTAAGGACATACCATAGTGGTATGGAATATCTTTTTGAGCAACCAAATTTGAATGCCACGTGAACATGATTGTTGGAATTTTTAAGTGAGTGTGACTTTGATATCAAGCATATCAAAGGAAAAGAAAACAAATTTGTTGATGCACTCAACAGATGAGTACATTGCATGCATTCTACAACTATTAGTATGCATCAATTAGATTTAAAGAGCAAAATTTTAAATGTTGTTGTTATAGACCAACCTTATCTATAGGTAAGAAAAATATTATAACATGTAAATGTACAACAAAAATTTAAAGAGTACAGGATTAAATGATATGGATTACATATGCATAAAAATAGAATTTATGTTCCTGGTTCTAGAGAACTTAGGAATTTGGTATTAAAAGAAATGCATAATGTTCCATATGTCGGACATCCTAGTTACCAGAAAAAAATTGCAGCAATAAGAAGCCAATAATTTTGGCCAGGGATGAAGAAGGATGTTGTTGATTACATTGCGAGATGTATGGAATGTCAGAGAGTGAAAGCTGAGCATAGACACCCAACGGGTTTTATATAGTCATTTTGAATTCCAGAGAAAAATTGGGAAGTGGTAACATTTGATTTTATTACTAAATTGCCCAGGACAAAAAGGCAACATGATTCAATAATGGTAGTTGTGGATAAATTGACAAAGGATGCTCATTTTGTTCCAATGAAAAAGACTCATACAACAAATAATATTGCAGAAATTCAGATGTGGGAAATTGCTAGGTTGCTTGGAATACCTAAGGAAATTTTTTTAGACATAGATACAAAGTTTACTTCAAAATTTTGGAGAGGATTATTTAAAGGATTTGGTACAAATCTAAATTTTAGCACAATAGACTATCCACAGTCAGATGGGTAGATAGAGAGAGTCAAACAAGTGATTGAAGACTTGTTGAGAATGTATGTTATGGAAAATCCATCTAAGTCGGAAGATTACTTTCATTTGGTTGAGATTTTCTATAATAATGGGTATCAAGCTTCATTGAAAATGAATGCATTTGAAGCTTTGTATGGTAGAAAATGAAATACCGCAGTGAGTCAGGACAACCTAGCAGAAAGAGTAGAACTTGATCTAGAATTGCTGAAGGATATGGAAGATCAGATGGTTAAAATTAAGTAGAATTTGAAAGCAACACAAGATAGACATAAGCGTTATGTAGATAAAAACACGACAACTAGAGAATTTAAAGTGGGAGAGCATGTTCTTTCGAAAGTGAATCTCAAGAAGAGCTCGTTAAAGTTTGGAAGTTGTACAAATCTAGTAGCTAGATTCTATGGTCTATTTGAGATATTGGAATGAATATGGCCAATTTCATACATTCTTGCATTTCCTACTTCCATGAATGTGCATAATGTATCTCATGTCTCTTTTTTGAAAAAGTATGTATATGATCCTAACCATGTTATTGATTGGAATTTGATTCAAGTGGAGCCAGAAGGATACTTTTAGGTTCAACCAGTGCACATATTGGACATGAAGGTCAAAGTTCTTTAGAATCGATCCATAGGATTGGTAAAGGTTTAGTGGACATGTTACGGTCCTAAAGATGCTACTTGGGAGAATGAATATGCCATGGGAGAAGAGTACCCTCAACTTTTTGAAGACTTGAAATTTTAATTTCTCTCTTTTGTACATGCACTAAGGATAGTACTACCAAGATAAGGGGGAGGGGAATGTAATACCTCGGCTTTGAGTCCTCGTATTAATAATGCATTTTTTTTTATTCATGCATGGCTAGAGTGCCTATAAAGTTGAAAGACCAAAGTGATTATAAATGTAAGGCTTTGAATATATTAATAAAATACATCATTGGTTGCAAGATAGACAAGGATAGAGATAGGGGAATATGATTCCACAAGAGAGGGGGATAAAGGGGCTAAGTATTTTATTATTATTTTATTCACCCATCTTGGTTTTAGTGGGGAAAAGTGGTTACATGAACTTCTTAGGGAAGGTCATGTGGTTCTTGATTTCATGTAATTATATAAACCCT
>SNQJ01S0057509.1:57993-68156 GCA_010110895.2 Picea sitchensis | reverse complement strand
GTGTTGTATGACAATTTCCTAGAAAGGAAGAAACAAGATCAAGGTGAATCATCAACACATTAGATTAAAAGTGAAGAGGGAGGAGACCCTCCTTCACCTCCTTCTTCTCCATATTCTTCATCTTCGAGTACAAGTTGAAGTTCCACTTCTACCACTTTTTATGCAAGAAAAAATTCTCATTCTCATAAACATAATCTTGATGCGCCATTACTTAAGCTTGATGTAAAATTTGAGTTACCAGTTTATGATGGTGAACTAAATGCTGAAAAGCTAGATAATTGGGTTAGACATATTGAAGTCTATTGTAGGATACAAAAGATCACTGATGATGAAACGATGATATAGCTTGCTAGTCTCAAATTAGGAGGTACAACTTCATATGGTGGGAAAGAAAAAGAAAAGAGGATCTCAAGAAAAGAGGTAAAATATTCTCTTCTTGGAATGATTTTGTAACTTCTTTGACAAATAAATTCTATTCTTTAGCTTACATTCAAGAAGCTATGATATCTTGGAAAAATTGTAGGAAGTTAAAAGGTCAAAGTGTTCAAAGTTACACACAAGAATTTTGTAAAAGGGCATTGTTGTTGGGCATAACACCGGACACACAAGAAACTTTACTCAAGTACATAGGTGGTTTACATAGTTATTTAAGACATACAATTCTCATGTTTAATCATGCAATTTTAGATGAACTATGTGTTCATGATATTGATCTAGAAGCTAGAGGAAAGAATGTAACTAATGACTTTGTAAAACCATGTAAGTATACTAAAAGTAAATCTAAGGCAAAGGAAAGGAAAATGGTAAAGGGAAGAATTCTAATACTATTAAGAAGGACAAACCCACATGCACTCACTGTAAGAAAGAAGGTCACAATGAGGATCATTGTTGGATCCGTCATCCGGAATTGAAGCCAAATAAGTTTGGGAACAAAGGGAAGCCAAATACTACTGCAACAATTCAAATGGACTTGGGATCAGATTTAGGGGGCGAAACCAAGATCATAGTTAGAGGTATCAAAGGTAAAATTTTTGAAGCTAGCACAAGTTCTTTAATTCAGTTCATTAAAGTTAATGATGAAGTTGATGAGATTAGAAGAAATGAGCTATTTCACATAAGAGTCATTTCCAAACATGAAAATATTGATACTTTATTTGATAAAGGTTCTCAAGTT
Organism: Picea sitchensis; assembly: GCA_010110895.2. NCBI lineage: Eukaryota > Viridiplantae > Streptophyta > Pinopsida > Pinales > Pinaceae > Picea > Picea sitchensis. Next base: position 66,982 of record SNQJ01S0057509.1, on the reverse strand, counting down.
AACTTAATTTCTGAAGTAATTGTTAAAAAGTTGGGAATAACAACTAAACCTCATAAGAAGCCATATCCATTAGGATGGATTCATAATAATAATCAGTTGCAAGTTACTTGGAAATGTACTCTAAAATTTTCTATCACTTCACAATTTGTTGATAAGGTTGAGTTAGATGTAGTGCCACTTGACATTTGTGGTATTGTACTTGGGAGTCCATATTTGTTTGATAGGAACGCTATATTATATCATGAATATAATAAGTATCAGTTAACTAAATATGGAAAGGAATATATTATGAGATCTCATCAAAAGAAGTTGAATCTATCTCTAATAAACACAAGACAAATGAAGAGGATTTTGAATGTTAGCAAGGGGTTTTTACTAATGATTGTAAAAGCTAAGGATGTTGATAAATCCGATGCTTTCTAGGGTTTTGATTCAAAACTTAAAGATTAATTAGTTAGCATGGTTTCTGATGATGATGATATTTTTCAAGTTCCTAAAGGGTTACCTCCTAAGTGACAAGTTGAACATGAGATACAGTTATTGTAGGATGCTCCTCTTCCTAACATTGGAATGTACATGTTATCAGTTTTGGAAAATGCAAAGATAAAAAACAGGTTCAAGTGTTGCACGATCAAGGGGTCATCCGACCGAGTTCTTCTCCGTGTGGGTCACCTATTTTTTTAGTGCTAAATAAATATGGCACATGGAGGATGTGTCGACTTCCGAGCCTTGAACAAAATTACAGTGAAAAATCGTTACCCTGTTCCTCGTATTGATGATTTATTAGATCAATTGAAAAATGTTGTTTATTTCACTAAGTTAGACTTAAGAAGTGGTTGTCATCAAATCAGGGTTGTTAAAAGTGATATTTGAATATTTTTTTTTCAAACAAAACAAGGATTATTTGAATGGTTTCCAATGCCTTTTGGGCTAACTAATGCTCCTTCTACTTTCATGTGGGTAATGAATGATTTATTCAGGCCATTCTTCGATGATTTTGTAATAGTCTACTTATATGATACTTTTATTTTCAGTAGGACTTGGGAAGAGCATCTCAAGCATGATAGATAGGTACTTGATGTATTTCAGAGAGAGAAACTTTATGTAAATTTGTCAGAGTGTGAATTTGGAAAAACCTCTATAGTTTATTTAGGCTATATTGTAGGGGGTGGTGAATTGAAGATTGATCCCTCTAAATTTGAGGTCATTGAAAATTTTCCAAGGCCTAAATATGAAACAGAAGTGAGAAGCTTCTTAGGGGCAACTCAATATTGGAGGATGTTTATTGCTAACTTATCTCTAATTGCATCTCCTTTACATGTTTTGACAAGTGTGAAAAGGGTGTTTCAATGGGGAGGAAGCCATAAAAAATCCTTCGACACTTTGAAGGAAAATATCAGTACAAATCAAGTTCTATCATTTCCAAATCTCCAACAACCATTCGAAATTGAAACCTATGCAAGTGAATATGCCATGGGGGCAGTGCTGATGCGACACTCAAATCCCATATGCTAACATTTTGAGACCTTATCTAAATCATTAATTAACTATCCAACCTATAATAAAGAAGTGTATGCATTAGTACAAAGTGTTAAAAAGTAGAAACATTACTTAATGGGTAAATAAACAATCATTCACACAGATCATCAACCATTACAATATCTACAATCACAAACTAAGATACAACAATCAAGGCATTTTATATGGACGGGTTTATTACAAGAATCCCTCTTGGTCATCAGATATAAAAAATGCATACATAACAAAATTACTGACATGCTATCAAGATCGTCAATCAATGCATCTACAATCCTTAAGCATGATTCCATCAATCATGAAAGTTATACTGAACAATTTTCTAAGGATACATATTTTAAAGATGTATATGAAACTTTTATTCATGGAAAAAGGTAGAAGAATTGAACTATAATATTTAAGACAAACTTCTATATCATCTTGGCAAATTATGCATTCCACAAAGTGAAAGAGTTCATGTCATTAGAGAAGAACATACCTCACTTATTGTTGGTCATTTTGGTGTAGGCAAGACAATTGCACAATTACAAATGTTTTTTTATTGACCTTGAATGTATGAGACAATATCTAAATATGTAAAAGGATGTACTATGTGTGCTATCAGTAAGCCAAGTAACAAGAAATTGGGTTTGTATACTCCACTTCCTATCCCTTCTCGTCCATGGGAAAGTGTGTCTATGGATTTTGCGGGGGGATTACCTATGTCTAGGGAAGGTCACGATTACTTGTATGTAGTTGTGGATAGGTTCAACAAAATTTGTATCTTGATGACTTGTAATAAGCAGGTCACAACTGAACAAACAACACAAATGTTCTTTCAGAATGTATGGGTTCATTTTGGGTTACCTACTTCCATTTTATCTGATCGAGATTCTCGATTCATGGGGAATTTTTTGTCAAGTTTGTGGGAACTCATGGACACAAATTTAAATAAGAGAAAAAAATTTCGTCCATGGACAGATAGAGTTATAAAACAAGACAGTAATGCATCTTATTCGAGGTTATTGCAACAATCATCCTAAGCTTTGGAATGAACATTTTCATTATGTATAACATGCTTACAATCATGTCAAACATTCTTCTACACAAGTATATTCATTTGAAACTTGTTAGGGGTATCTTCCAAAATATCCTTTGTATTTTTTCTTTATTAAAGACATACCAGTGGATGGACACAGTGATGTGGACATGGCTACGAAGTTCATTGAACAAATCCAATTGATACATCAGGCAGTACAAGAACAATTGGAGAAGAGCCAATCCAAGTACAAGGAAAGGCATGAAATGCATCAAGTTGATCATCATTGTGCAGTGGGAGATCAAGTCTAGTTATATATTAACAAGGAAAGGTTGCAAGGTGAAGGTAAAAATTTGAAACCAATTAGGTATGGCAAATTCAAAATTCTGGATAAGATTGGTTCAAATGATTTTCAGTTTGATTTTCCTCCTTATATGAAAATCTTCTCTGTTGTGAATGTTGAAAACCTGAGATTTTATGAGCCTCCTATGATTGTGGATCAAGGAGAGATTGTTCATATTCCTTCCATAGAATATTTTTCTCCTTAGTATATGAATGAGATGCATGATTGCACTAATCTTGACAGGAGAGTCCAAAATTCCCACAGGGGTGATGTGGAATATCTTCGAGTGGGACTGAAAGGCACAAATCTAAGTAAGTCATGATGGATAGAGACTGGAAAAGTGAGGGAGTTGTACCCTCATTTATTTACAGAATATAACATACTTTTGGTGGTTCAAAAGCTTCCGGTGGGGAGGATTGACCCAAGAGGATCCTAAAATGCATCCACATCTATCTGACCTTCAAATATGGGAATATAAAAATTAAATTGTACCTCGAAAGGACAGGTGCCTCCAAAGTGGTATCTTGATGAATTTTCGCCTGCTGTTATCGATAGATGTTGAAGGATGTAGGAAAAATTCTCCATCATTTCATCCCTTTGTCACATGAGATCTTGCTCAAGCAACATATTAATAGAATCTTTTACTCTGTCATTTTTATTTTCTTCCTCCATGGATGATTTCTTGGGCATGCGAGAGAGATTTTCATCAAGAGAGACAAGTTCAAGACCAAAATTTCTATACTCAAACCTTGTCGGGGATATGCACTGAAAAATTATAAAAAGCAAAATGCTCTGTTACCACTGATCTGGATTATTTTGGCACGAAATGAGAGTGGAGATATAATAAAGAAATGTAAAGAGATATATCAATAATATAAAAGATATATATCAAATATATAACCATAAACACAGAGATACAGTAATACAAAATTTCTATTAATGAGCAAAATGTACAAAACTGTAGAAATACAGAGAGAAAGACTCGATAGAATGGTGACATATTATGTATGAGAAGAGATGTGAAGACTACGCTCATTCAAAAGAAGGTGATTGTTACAATGGGTCTCCAAAGACCTTTTTAACACAAATAAAATCCAAAACCCTGACCCTGAAAGATGAAAATCCAACAGGTTTGTGGACCCCGTTTTGGGTAGTTTGGTGTATAAACTTCCCAGGGGCGTAACTTTGGCATACGATATATGTTTGGGGAGAACGATAGATCATTTGAAAGGTGTTGAAAAGGAGATTCATTTCACAATATCAATCATTTTTTAGGTGATCATTAAGGTTCCTGGTCGTGATTTTTTTTTGTTTAGGCCCTTAAAATGGCCTCGAAAGTTTAGGACCCCAAAAACTGCTAAAAATAGTAAATTTCCAAAGAACTGTTTTGAGCCAGTTGGAATAGGTGGGTGGCCACCGATATCCACCTAGATCAGTCTTACACTTGGTTATTTGATCCTTCAAATTCACCAATAATCCCCAAACCAGTTGAACACTCTAGGCTCAAGGCATTCAATGGCGTATGCCATCTGATATTTTGAGGACAGATGTGGCTTTGTGTTTCCCGCTAACTTTGTGATAGTGAAGAGGATCATGTTGGGTATGTGTTATATTTTTTGGATGATAATATGCGCTGGGAACATAGGGGGTTTTGAGGGGGGGCCTCCATCCTCCCCCGAGAAAAAAAAATCTGCCTCGGGAAATGTGTCACGTTCCTCGGGAAACATGTCACATATTTAGGTGGTTTTTCGGCACATGGTTTTTGCTGATGGTTTTCTATTTTTGGTTAAGGAATTAGGGTTGTGTATGAATCCAGGTCATTAGGTTATATTTTTGTATGCCGCTGGCTCCTATATGTATATTGTATTGTAAACAATGCAACATATGAATGAATATATAATATGTTGGTTTTCCCGGTTTGGGTTTCCACGGGAAAAATCTTTGTGTAATGTTTGTAGTTGTAATTGTATCTTTTCCATTATTTTACTGAATATTTGTTTGCAGTATATATTGTACAAGTTTAAAATCTATAGATCATGTGTAATGTGTGATCTATGATGTCCTTGATGGAGAAATTCCCACCGCTCTTTCAGGAAACTTTTCTACAATATTGAGTAATGTATTCATCAATCGACATCTCAGTGCCCCAATGACCATCCAAAATAATAGGTTCCCCCTGCTGGGAGAGTCCTGTTAAGAAGTAAATTTCCTCCATATCTATTTCAAGAGTATGAGGATCTACATGAAAACATTGGTCATTTTCATCCCACGTCCTTATCATATGCTCCAAAAGAAGCGCTTTCTTCCTCATGCTCTGAGGCTTGAAAATTTTAAGAAAAACACAGCTTCTTAGAGCTTCCATGGTATTTGGGTCATGTAAGGTGGCCATGTCTTTGGCCTCATGTTATCTCTCTTTCCATTCAATCATTATTTCCAAGTACTTCCTGCAAATAATAAGATGAATCATTAGTCCAAATTTGAGCCTCATGCAATGCTTTATTGATCATCTATTGCAAAAAAAATTCTTATAAATTGCATCTATCGCCCCCTCAGAGAGAATTATAGGGAAATAGTCACTACCTAATAGTAATATACATGGTGATGAAGCCTACTTCATTTCTCCTATCGATGTGTTATGGGAGAAATAATCCATAGGGGAGCCAAGAGATCCCTAAATAAACTCAAATCATCCCTAAACTTTCCCAAAATGACTTAAGAGTACAGTGAAATGAAAGAGAATGATGAGGATACTAAATTTCTTCAGAAGGATCAGGAATAGGTCTCTCTGATCTCCTGCAGTCAACACTCCAAGATCTTCCCTAAAAGGAGGAAATTTTAAACAAGGCAACACTAAGAAGTAAAATAAACTAGGTATTTTTCACCAATTTCTCTTTAATCTGTTGGAACTACTTATTTTTCTATGTTCACATTGTCTTGCTTCTTCCATACAAGCTATTTCTTTTAGTGCATACACTATTTGATGGAAATTTCTAATCTTAGTTGCATCGAGTCATTTCTTACTTGTGCAGGACTTCAGAAGGAATTTTTTTTCTTTTCCTCTCCAATGACCTTGTTCATGAGAGAATGATTCATCGTTCTTCAAGCCCATTAAACAATGAAGATTTGTCTTTCAAGTGGTATTTTACCCCTTTTTTGGACTCGTAAGACTAAATATGAAAAATGAATACTCTAGTCAATTCTGACTAGAATATTTCTCCCTTGTATTGTTTTACGCTTTTTCAAGCTTGAGAGAGTAACTTTACGAAAACAAACACCCTAGAAGTGTTCTTTAAGATATTTTCAAACTCTCTAAAAGTGAAAATACAACCAATTTTACCTTCTTTGGGATCATAAAATTATACATTGAAGTACCCATATGGGACCAAACCCACCCTTTTTCAACTTCATTAAACATGTGATGAGTGACTCATCAAATATGAGCTATTCCAAGCATCTCATACCCTCCTCAAGCTCATTACAAAACAAAGAGGTACTCGCAATTCATGGTGGGGAAAAAAATCGAGGTAAGTGGGTCAGTTCTTTGGAAAGGATTATAGCAGTTGTTTGTTTTCTCTCTTGAACATGGCACCTATTTGTGTCTTGTCTTTCAGTTGGGTAATCTACTTGTATCTGATTCATCCCAATCCTATGTTTCATTGTACTCTTTCATCTCACCTGAAGAGTTCCCCAATTATCATCGCACTATGATTTAGTTTATTTCTCAATCAAGTCAATGATGCCAAGCCATCTGTCATGGATCACAATGCTCAAGGGAAGTTCTAGCCAAAATCAACCACTTTGTAGTATTACCGACCTTCATCCTCATGTCAATCTGTTCTCATTTAATCCATTATCTTACATATCTTTCATGTGTCAGTTTCGTGTCGATGATGTCGAATACATCATGGCCCTCCTTCGACAAGTTTGTTCCCATCAACTTCAACACATTATCCAAGAATTAGACTTAGAAACTAGTTAGTACCTTGGAACTTACATGCCTCAATGGCATGTCCCTTCGCTTTTGACAATAGGTTTACATCATTGGCCTTTGATTCAATGATTCCACGGATGTTCGAATTCATCTCATTTATTCACATTTTATGGAATGTACTAGGGTACCTTGGGAGTCATTGTCATCATTGGTGATTTCCCTCACACTTGTTAATGATATAGATCAATGACCGGTATTCAAGTCGTTTCTACCATGTTCTACACAAGCACATCTATTCATATGGATAGAATCATACTATTTTGAGATCAAGACGAACACCCTGGGAACACACCTCTGTTACATGCTTTACATGTGTTGTGATGGATATTATTTGAGTGCTTAAGAATATTCCAGTATGGTCATCATGTTGGCAATCACACTAGTGTATATGTTGTCACATAGATCCACTTTGTATTGGTCCATGGCTATGTTTTTTTCATATCATAGTTCCATTGTGTATTCTTTAGTGGCTACGACCTGATCACATCATGGAAGGTATATATCCACATTGTGGCTTTGGTGTCCATATCCTTAGTTAGTGATTTCATGGATCCACAATGTATTGGTCGACAACCATGCTTTGAGTTAGTTTATTCCCGGCATGGGTATTCCTACCTCGGGGATGATACATATATATTGTTTGATGTTTATTTTCAGCTTCCACCTAACTCTCCTATTCCACCACCCTCACATACATATTTTTGTAAAGTGTCTCTACCATCAAATTTTCTTTTAACTTCACACTTTAGGGGGCATTTTTTACACTCCTAAATGTCGTACTACCAAATGTCACACTTAAGTCTCGTAAGTGTCGCACTTTATCAATTTTCACAACTTCGTCACCATGAGAAAGTGTATGTCATAATCTCTAGAGATTTTGAAGAGGAAATCCTACATTTTTCCTTGATTTTTTGGCCTTGTTTAAGCTTGATTTCCCCCCTGCCCATTTATAATAAGGGATAAAACTATATCATCACTCCTTTCTCAATTATAGGGGAGATATATTCTCACCCTATGCTCATTTATGGGGTGGGGGGGATGAAGTAGTTGCAACCATCAGGCCTTGTTTTTTTAGGTTTGTTTCTCAGATATTTCAGTTGGTTAAAGGATTGGTTCGAGCTACCTCTTATTCAAGGAAAGGTCAATCTTTTTGGTTAATCCAAATCCTCATTTGACCACATATTCTACTCAAAACTATACTATGGTTGTGATGCCTCAATGCTTATATAATGGAGGCCATACTTGAGTGAAATGGGAGAGAACCTAGAGAATCATACTTATGACTTTGTGACATTCAAGGGGCTGGAAATAAGAGCTTGGAGGATCTTTCACAACATCAATATTGAGATTGTAAGTGATTCACTATTGATTCTCCATTAACATATAACTTGACCTATTTCTCTCATGCCTATGTGTTTACTATATCCATGTCTATTGTTGTCTAATTCATCATAGTGTATAATAATCTAGTTATCTATGCTTAACAATATAATGTATAATAAGAAGATGTTGTTGTTTTATTTACATGAATTTTGTTGCTCCGAGAGCTTGGAAATCAATATCAAGGGATGGAGTAGTAATGGAAACTTACTTAAAATAGGTGAGTCATCTATCATTCTCTGCTCATTTTGATTGTTGACATATAGAGTGGATATAGGGGGAAAGTAGTAAGCCAATTGATTTTCTCTGTCTTGGATCAAAGGGGTCTTGATCCAATGGGGGTTTCACCTGTCCACAGGGGAAAATTTTCTACAACACATAGAAATGAAAAAATATCTAAGTGAGAGTTCATATGTGCTTCCTCGAGTTTGGTTCCTGGTTCCTCTTCCCTTGATTGAGGTATTGTCATCTCCAGGGTTGTTAACAAGGTGTCATATATTAATCCCAGAACTTATATACAATAGGTGAAGAATTTATCAAATAATATAACTAGGAATTTGTTAAGCCCTAATATTGGATCATTACCACTTAATTGGGGCATATTAGATTAGTAATGTTATTTTATTTATGTCGGATTTAGTCCATTAGTTGTGATTTAGATTAGTAATGTTATTTTATTTATGTCGGCTTTAGGCCATTAAAACCTCCTAGTCTCCTATAT